>JASXSY010001529.1:0-80849 GCA_034509805.1 Sipha maydis
GTCGCACGCAGCCATGGCGTTATCATATGTAAATTTATTTTCGTTGTTTATGTTAAAAACAGGATGATTAGTAATGATATATTGTAAATTTGGCGAGACTTGATCGTTGAGCGAGCTAAAAGAGTTTGAGTTTGATGAATTATAGTTATTTTTGTATGTGGCAAGCTTGAAATTGGGGTCAGCGTGATGAGAAGAGGCAAGAACAGATTTGATTTTATTTTGCCCAGGTTTTTGTCCGAGAAGGCGGCCGTTGCCACTAGCCGGTAACGACATAATTAGAATACTTAATTATAATACGATAAAAGAACGCGACTTTAATACGGTTAACTAGCGATAAAGGACCGTTAACGACGAGAGGTAGGTCGCAACTGCAACAAATTATTAATACTATAAATTTATTTATTATAATCATACTTTAGTAACTTCTATTATATTGAAGTCATGTAATCGTTAGTGCGTTTTATTTGGTGGATTTGTGGTGCCTATTGGTACGTTAAAATTAATTTAAATTTTTATTTAATTAAAATTACCTTTGAAATCGTTTATAGTGAACGCAAAAACGAATTTATTTATTCTATTAAATGTATATATTCTTTTTCTTACTTAGCTTCATGCCACAATACCTTCGTGCTAGATATGGTACATATATTATACATAGTATATACAATGTAATGTGTATATAGTGATATTACATGTATATATATTTTTGACAGAATCGATATATAAAAATATTTGGTGCAATCGATCGATTTCTTACAGGTAACAAGACCTTTTCGACGGAGTCAATATACGCCCAAGACTAAGTCCCAATGTTTTTAACTGAGTTATAGAATCACTTAATGTTTCAAAATTGTTGGTATACCTAAATAAAAATGAATTCAGATTTTGGTGGCCGAGGAGTCATAACAAAGTTTTAAATTATTAGAACAATTATTTTCTTAGACATGAAGAAAAATTTATTTTTATGTTAAAAAACTCTCAATGATAAAAATATTTTTTCATTATGACCAAAAAGTATAGTCGTTGGTATGTCGAACCAAAAAATATAATTAAAACTAAGACAAAAACACATACATAATATAAAAAAGAATCGGATAGGCCTCGCTCTGCTGTACACTTGGGGGTGAAGTGCGACTCTTTATAGGATAGGTCATTATAATGGATTTGTTAAATTTGAATTCAATGATAGGTATCATTGTATACGAAAAACGATTCTGAACGGAGATGATATGTTTGTCTAGAATATAATACAATGTTATTTATAAATATTGTAATAAGTATATTTTATTTTTAAACGAAAAATTTAGAAAAACCGAAAATTTAAATTGTCTATAAATAAGTCAAAATATGTCAAAATAATTTGAAAATTTAACCATGTATAGAGAACGACAATATAAAGATTGGTGAATAATTCAAGTTGTTGTGGTTTTTCGTTTTTGAGTTAGAGCATTTTAAAAAAACCTATATCATTTGTCAGTCTAGAATATTATACATTATATTATATTTTACATGTAATTTTATGTCAATATTCGCTGTTCAAACGCTTATAAAAAAAAAATTGTGCCTATGGATTTTAAAAATTTGTGATTGACAATAAGAACTACTTCTGTGGAATCTTCTATTAAATTTTCAAGTATTTTGTACGAGCCAAATATTTTTTATCACCGATTATAAAAATAAAATGTAAAAAAATCGAATATTTTAAATACCTATAAGTAGCTTAAAAATCAATATAATATTTTGAAAAAAATATGTCATAAAGGAAATGCCAATCTTAAAAGCTGATAGAAATTTCAAAAATCTGCGACTTATACTTTTTGAATTATAACAAATATTTAAAATCGTTTAAGAATAAATCGCTATTTTATGCAATTTCGTAAATATTTAAATTTCAAACAGTCATAAAATGTTTTCCTCTAAGTCTGGTAGAAATTTTTTTAAAGAATTTTGAAGAATAACTTATAGATAACCTAGTGTTAAAATTTTGAACCTTAAGTATGAACAGAAAAAATTTTATGAATTTTTATCTACAAAATAACTTGCAAATTATCGTGATTTTTACACATTTTATACAAATTGGAACTTTGAACACTTATAAAAAAAAATTGTGACTTACGATTTTAGTTTTTTTTTTATTAGTTAAGGAACAACTTATAAGAAACCTTGTATTAAATTTTCAAGATTTTCTGGCCGGCCAAAAAAATTTAATCGTAATTTTAAAAAAAAATAGTTAAAAAAATTGAAAATTTCAATTGTCTATAAATAGCTCAATAAAAGTCAAAATACTTTGAAAATTTAACGACGTATAGAGAACGCTAATCTAAACATTTGGTGAAAATTTCAAGTATTTACATCGATTAGTTTTTGGGTTATAGCAAAATAAAAAATTTGATTTTGTCGAAAACTGGTTTTGCGTAAAAACTCCCGTTTTTCCCTTATTTTTTTAGGGTTTTTCCCGTCGCATTTAAAAAATATTGAAAATTTTTTACATTTGACCCCCCAAAGTACCAACTAGATTCACTTTCCTTTCAGAAAAGTTGCTACATAAGCAAATCGAAGCATTTTTACTGCCAAAAAAGGTGTCGTCAGACACAAAAAAAAAAAAAAAATAAAAAAAAAACACACATCATTGTAAAACCAATAGATTCCATCACTCCGTTCAGAATCTAAAAATAGTTGAGAAAAATATAGTGATTGTAAATCCATTCTTCTCTCATATAGTTTCAATAATTTAAAAGATTCGATGACATCATCAATGTTTATACTTCTTGTCAATTATAACTTGATACTGATGGTTAATTCAGGCAATTTCGATTCATAGAGCTTTTCAGTTTGGTTTTTTAAAACCTAGTTTGGAAAAATTTCTATCACACGAATAGCTTGTAACTAATATAGTTACAAATATTTTAAAGGGTTTGAATACATTTAAGAATAAATCCTTCCTACCATGAACTGTAAGATACTTAATCTACTCACCTCAGATTTTTCCTTTTGGATTTGGATCACTTTGTTTATTCAAATGAATTTTAGCTTCAAACTCATTCCGCTTCAAACAAAAGGTTTTGTAATTAATTAATAGGTAACTCAAATAAAAATCAAATGTTCTATTACTTGTGCGATATATTTTGTATTAGAACAATAGTAAAAAAATAAAAATTTTAAACAAAAAATAAAAAACTATGTTTAAGTACTGTTGATACCGAGTATGACTTTATTTTTTATCCGGACGTTATTTTGTTGGAGGCACAGCTCACCGGAGGAGGGCAGTGCCGACTCGGGAACTTCCATTAGCATGTCTGCTATTTTTTTTTTACTAGTGAGAAATGAGTAAAAATAACTAATAATGTGGGAAGATGATGTAAAATGTCAAAAGTGACCAATTAACTAAAAAAGTCAAGAAATTAAAAAAGGGCAAAATTTAAAATAATTATTAACACTTACATGTTATTGAAACACATTTTTAGCTAAAGGAGTCACAAAAAAAAAAAAAGAATTACAAAATGCATTACCTTCTGAGCCCTAATCATAAAATTATCATTAAGAACGACAAATTAAGACGACTAGCTTGAACATCAAGCTTTTTATGTTTTTATCAGGCTTATTCTTCGATTTCAAATTACATTACAGAAATATATTTCTGATAATGAAAAAAATATATAAAAGGTAAATGCTTAATTAGTAATAATAAACTCAATATAATATGTATTGCTTATTGGCTTTTGGTATATATATATCAATATAATATTTATTTTGACGTTTAGTCTACAAACTTTGACGTTTCATGTAACGAATAAATATATTGTATGAATAATGAAAAAAAATTTCAATTAGTTTGATGATTGACAATGTTCGTTCATCCACGCACTTAGGTAATTATATATGACTTGATTACTTGGACGAACACAATAATGTATATGGCAAGACTACAGAAGAATACGCGTTGTCGAGTGTGGTGGACTCAGGGACGTATTTAAGGGGGGGCAATGGGGACATTGGCCCCGGGTGCCAAGTTTTGAGAAGGCGTCAGAATCCAGAATTTAAAAAAAATACAAAATAATTATTTTCTATTATTATCAAAATAAATTACATTATCTGACCTATCGCGCTGTGCTAATAAATAACTGAAAAAAAAATACTCACATTAATAAATATTTTTTTCGGTAGTATTAATCTACATACCAGTGTCTTATAAACGATTTTATCTTTAAGTTATTCTTAAAAGAGGACGCTTAAGAAACAGTGCCCTAGGGCTTAAAGAATGTAAATACGTCTTTGGGTGGACTCAGGGTTTTGGTGTATACACCTAGTTTATATATAATGTATTAGAAACGATTAGGTATATCAATAAGGGTTTTTGACCATCTATGATCCAAAATATTATAAATGATATAAAAAAAAAAAAAAAGATATAGTATATATCATATATCACATAATACCTTGAATATAGAAAATTGATTTGACCACACGATCGATAGTGTCGCCAGAGTTATATATTAACTATTAATAAACACACATTTATATAACTATATCAGTGCTTCTGTGGACTCGTGTATAAGATTATAATCCAAAGTTAAAAATTTTTTACTTACAATTGTAAATTAAAAATTACATTTCTACAAAATAATTTGTATTTATATCATATACTTAATTTCTATACAATACCGAAAAATACGGTTTCCACTTACCTTTTTGATTTAGATTACAAATAATCTATTTGTTCTAGTACTATAAAAGGCTGCGACTTGTTTGCGCACAATCTATAATTTTTACCTGAAAAATTGGAACTTGTTTGGGCACACGGTTATGTTAAATGTATAACTAGTTTGCGCACACGACAATAAATATATTTTATCTCGGTAAACAGATGATCACTGATAATCATCGATAAAGAAGATGGAAATGTTATTAAATTACTTACAAAGAGTACATTTCGATAACTTATAGTGTGCATACATACAATTTGTGACTCGAACCTTTATTTACTGAACATGGATTTAGAAATTAGTAAAATTTTTGAGTCACCAAATATCGTGTTTTAAAAAGTGGTGATTTTTATTTTCATTGTACCAATAAAAACACTTAGGTATTATTAGATTAAGTATAGATTAGGTATTATTTATAATACTTACATAAGTATTATAAATTAGGTAACACTTAAATGCATTCCACAGACATTTTAATCAACAATTCTACACTCCAAATCCCCACATACATCAGGCAATGAACATAATTCTTAAAATACAATAAGAAACCGAATTAAAAAAAACATTAATCAACAAAAATATAAATATTTATCACCGTAAGGAGTTAATAGAAAGTTAAACATTGCATAAACTTATGGACAAAATATACATCTGGCGAAATAGACCAAATTATATACATACAAATAATGGGAAATTGTTATAACGGAAAATAATAGACACGTATATTATCCTACTATATTTCTATATATTTACCTATACTATGATATATTAAAATCAAAAATTATTATCATGCATTTCTTACCACACCTATACATTCATAGAAATTCTTAAGTCTGTTAAGGAGGAAGGAAAATGTATGTAAGATCTTTAATAATTTACTTACTAATAAACAAATATTAATATTTAAGGTAATTCAACTATTAAAGTTTAAAAGGTAACTGTGCACAATCCATGTGTGTGGTTTGAGGCTCAACTGTTCCCAAACGAGTGGTAGTTTTTGGTAGTTTTGTGCGCATACAAGTTGTCTTTTTAGTATTTGTGCGCAAACCAGTACCGCCCCTATAAATAGCGAATGAGACTTTTTTTACATTTTTTTCTTATAATATAATTATTCTTATATGTTTACTATTTTTCTTATATAGAAAATTCAATATAACACTTTTAAACCAATCACAGGTCTATTTTTTTTCTTACATTACCACTTAGACACTTAGTTAAAATTACCATGCCTACTCAACAAACCCATGATTGAACCCTTTAAATAATAACCTGAAAATAAATTAGAGTAGAATAACTTCTTATATTTTTGAATCTATTACACTGTTTACTTCCATGTCAACGCTTGAAATTATCCTTGAATAAATAAATGATTCTTTTGAACTTCATGAATATATAATTCTACATAAATATGCGAAATTCGACATCGTTTCTAAAATAATGTAATGACGTTTTCTATTAATTTAAAAACAAAGTTCTCATTTTGAGATTATAAATTGACACGTGTCTAATATAAATCATCCGTTTTTTTTTTACAAATTATTTTTAAATGTTTATAATTTTATTTATATTGTATGTATA
The DNA here is from genome assembly GCA_034509805.1 of Sipha maydis. NCBI lineage: Eukaryota > Metazoa > Arthropoda > Insecta > Hemiptera > Aphididae > Sipha > Sipha maydis. Next base: position 6,282 of record JASXSY010001529.1, read on the forward strand.
ATGTCTGTTTTTGTACTTAATACTTAAATCTGTTCAGTAGCGGAACTAGGGGGAAGAAGGCAGGGTTCATTCCCGGGCGTACAATTTTAGAGGGTGTGATTTTTGTAGTATATTATCTATTATTGACTAATAGTTTGATATTTTCAACTTTTTAGTGTTTTCATGGAATATTAAAGATAAGTAATCAACTGAGTAGATAATTATTAAATCTTTAATTTTGTTGAAGAATAAAAATGACTAACAAACTTTTTTTAGAAAAAAAAATAATTATTTTAAACGGGTTATAAGGTTTTCGAGAGTTGATGTATTAATATTTCCTTTTTCGAATGTACCAAAGTTCTATCTTCAGAATAAATGTTCACATTGCATCAGGATTGATGTACTGAACATATAATTGCTTTTTGAACTGTATTTTATATTAACTTATTTATATTATTGGTTCCGTCCTTTTTCCTTTTGGTAGTTATGCAAGTCAACCATTTTCAATAACCCCCATTAATCAATAACCATAATTAAAATAATTAGTATTGCATTATCACATCTTTTGAATTTATCTGAAAATATAAAAAATCAAAAATTTTAATAAATATATAGTATTAATATATATTTATATCCCTACATATTATACAAATCGTATAAGACTATCATTCGTATGATTTATTAACGAAATTGCATAAATGTATTTGGCTTTCATAACTAGTTCATGACTTTTGATCACAAAAATTGATAAACACTACTTTGTTAGTACATTATACTGAAGTTTTTAATATCGTTGAAAATAAGGACAAGTTCTTGCCATCTATACTGGCCTTAGTAAGGCATTAGACATATTGTTGATTAATAGATTTAATATTCTCGTAATTAGTTATCCATTATTATGCTGATTAAGCTCATATTTAACTAGGAGAATGCAACAAGTTACTTATTTAGGTAAAAGTTGTAATCAATTCTCCAAAACTTTTGGTGTTCCCCAAGAAAGACACCAACACTTTTGATTTATCTATTATTTATGAACGATGTAAAACATATATTCAATTTCTGTAAAATGTCGCTGTTTGCTGATGACCTAAAAATGTATATTAAGGTTAACTCTATACAAGATTGTGAAAGATTACAGTTGGATCTTCTAAATTTTTCGAATTTGTGTATCATAAATAGATTAAAAATAAATATTGATAAATGTGCATTTATAATATCACCAGTTTATCATCGTTTATTCTTTAACTATTTTATAAACAGTCATGTGATTGAATCAATTTCTTTTATTAAAGATCTCAGTATAATCTTGTCTGCTAACATTTCATTTGATGAACACATATCCTTTATTGACTTAAAATCTATACGTATGCTGGGATTTCTTTGAGGGTAATATTGGGAAAAAAATATTAAGAATATCTTAAGATAAAAGAAGCTATATCTTCTTCTTCTACTTCGCCTTCCTCCCAACTATTTGGGGTCGGCCACCCTTGTCCTACACCTCCACTTTACTCGGTCAATCACATCTCCTCTGCACACACCGACAGCCCTCATGTCATTCTCCAAAGTCTCCAACCATCTCTTTTTTGGTCTTCCTCTTCCTCTTTTCCCTTCAACATCCATCTTCATAACCACTCTTACTGCATTCGTTTCCTCTCGCCTCATCACATGCCCAAACCATCTCAGCCTATTTTCTCTCATCTTGTCCACAATTGGCGCTACACCAACACTACCTCTCACGTATTCATTCCTTATTCTATCTTCTCTTGTCACTCCACTCAACCATCTAAGCATTCTCATTTCCGCGACACTCATACTTTGTTCTATTCTCCTGTTAACCGCCCAACACTCTGAACCATACAGCATAGTTGGTCTCACTACACTTTTATAAAATTTACCTTTCAGCCTAATTGGAATTCTCTTATCGCATAACACGCCCGATGCTTCTCTCCATTTCATCCACCCGCACTTAATCCTATGTTTTACATCCATGTCAAAGCCCCCGTCCTTTTGAACAAAAGATCCTAAATATTTAAAGCTCTCAACTTCACCTATCACATCACCATCTATTGTCAGTTGTCTCCTCATTCCTTCAACTTCTTGGTCTCTATATATAAAAGAAGCTATATAATTTCATTATATTAAAATTAAATAATAAGTTAATTTATGAGAATTTATATGATCTGCTTTTACTTAAGATTGTAAAATGTCTATTACATTGTAGTATGGTATTGAAACAAATCGAAAATTACTCCGTGATTATAATTTAGTTTTAATGGGTATTAAAATTAATAAAAAATAACTAACCTTGATAGTTAATATTATAGGTATGAAACCTACGTTAATATTTCTGTAATATTCTTAATAGAACAAAAAATAAATAATTGACCTCAATCAAATAGGATTTAATAAATGAACAAGTCAATATATTTAAAAAAAACAGTTAAAGATTTTAAATTTAAATTGTTTTGTATGTTAGAGTAATGATAGGTAATCGAACATTGTCTACAGTGTCAAGGCATTTTGTGTAATGTCCAATTAAAGTGGTTAAAGTGAAAATGAAACACACTGATCGGACATTGTCTACAATGACCGAGTGTGTGTAAGGAAATGTAAGCTACAAAATAAAAAACCAAACCTAATGTAAACTTAAAAATTATGTGTAATACACAATTCTTATATACATTGTGTACATAGATAAATTATTATTAATTGGTTTACATATTATTAGTTTAATCAAGATCTAAAAAATAGTATTTTAATTTAAGATTTTTTTTATATACCGACATTAAAAAGAAGTTACATTAATTCTTTTAAAAGTTCTCTAACAATTTTTTTATGATACTTGTTACATTTTTCTAATAAAATCATTGATTTTAAACATAATGATTAGTGTTTCTAATAGTTGAATATAATTTATTTATAATACTTCTATGATATTGACAGTTAAATTTAAGAATTAGATGTTTGATTTAAGTTAAAATATTTGATATTGTTTTAAATAATTTAAGAAAATACAATTTTATTTTAAATAAAATTAATTCGATAATCGTGTAGGTAATTTATACAAAAATAATTAATTTATTATTTTATTGTTTTTAGTAATATGAACCGGACTTGGAACGATTAACTGTTTATTCAATTAAAACCGTAATAATTGTTTACATAAAATTAAATATTCGTTGGAAACAAAATATACGCACAGTAATTAATTAAGCAATATAATGTACAACTATATGGTCGTTGTGGTGCTCTCATAATGTAAAAGACCACGAGGTGATATTCATCAGTATGAATGTTTGACTAAAATGTGCAAATATATATGGTTCTACATGTGGCTATGCATACCCCATTAGGACCCACTCCATTAGGACTTAGTAGTGTGGTTTACTCATGTCACCTTTTTTTGAATGAGTTAATGACATGCATGTAGATACATAAATGACAATAAGTTCTTTGTGTTACTTCGTATTCATTTATGATGTATGAATTGATAAAAACTTTAGGATTGTCCCGTCGGACAAATAATAATAAAAAAAATGTGTGAATCAACTACTCATATATGTGAAAAAAATCTAAAAGTATAAGTGTAAAATAATTAACATCAACTATTAATTATATAATGAATAAAAGAGCCAAGCGACCGAGTATATAATATAAATTTTATTAGAAAAATAAAAATAGATTTTTCAATGAAAAAATATTTTATACAAATATTTAGACAAATATAAAATAGATCAATGTAGTAATTATAAAGTATGTATTTATTCTTAAAAAATAAAAAACTTTAAAATTAAAATAACAAAAAAAAAATAATTCATCCAGATTATTTCAGATAATACATTTTCTTATCCTTATCAACATAAAATAAAACTTGAGTTAGTTCAATATTTGTTCACGAATAATATAAATATCAATACTGAAATATCTCATTTGCTCATAATATACGAACAATGCTAACCTTCCTTCAAAGAAATTTATCCATGTTAGAGTGTACATAACTTCGAACCTCCAAATGTTTGAATTGGTCATTATTGAAGCTGGAAAATTATTATACTCAAACAAAATTTTCCTTCACTCTTTATAAAGACTTAGGACTTTCTATCTCATCATTTTCTGATGTTATAAGCTGGCAGACTAAAAAATATTATTTGAACTATTTATTTTAGAATAGCTTCGTTAGAAAGCCATAATTCAAAATTTTATCAAATTACGAATCACACAGACTACAATTAGGTACAATCATCTGAAAATAAACATATAAACAAAAAAGTCATTAAAATTTATAAATTGTACAAATTACAATTACAATGATTTTTCATACTTAAAAATTTTATTTATTTATAAATAGATACATATTTAATATTTACTGGTACGCGTTTGCATTAAAAATGTTAAAAGATTTAACTCGTGTACTTTAATGCCGTTATCGATAGATAAAAACTGATGAGAAACTACGTTATGCTTTAAGACGACTATACGATCTTATCTAATAATGTAGCCCATGCACGATCAGTGTTATTATTATTGATCGTATATTGACTATATTTAAGGTACTATTGATGGGTAGTTCTTTGATATCAATAATATTAATTTAATATTAATTTGTATGGGCAGTTTCAGACACTCTGTACATTCAAAGCTGTACCTACAAGCTGCTTTTCATTGTTCACTATTATGTGCGCAAACGAGTTGTCGTTAATTTGAAAAATATATTAGTATGTGCGCAAACAAGTCTCCACCGAGATTTATAACTAATAAATAATTAATCTAATGATTGTAGAAATATTTTGTATACGGGAATAATGTTTATGGATTCGCAGTTAAATTTCCTATTAAAATATGTAAATGTACAAGCATAACATTTAATTTGCATTTTTTATACATAGTTTCATATATATATATATATATATATATATATATATATATATATATATATATATATATATATATAAATGTAAATATATAATGTATATATATATATACATTAAATAATTATTCACATTTATAACCAAAGCCATATAAATTAAATTAGTCTTATTCAAAATATTTATATATTTTAAGCTGATGTTATGAATGAGGTTACTTTACATTTAATTGTAAGTTAATGAATAGATTTAATTAAATTTGGAATTGCTATGACTTATGGGTAGTGTGAACTGCGTAATTTACTTTGTTTATGCAATACACGGCAGAGAATATTTGTATTCAATTAAAAATTAACTTTAAATATTATACCTTTATATTTTAATTTGGCTATACATGTAATTTAAATTCTTACAATTAATTTTGTTTTATTTGATTTTTTTAAAAGAAACATTATTAATTCTATGTAAAATAGATCAATGTTTAAATATTTTCAAATATTAGATAGATACCTAGACAAGTATTCATTTATGGTATGCAGTGGTGTATTAACGCGGAGTTGTTTTGGAGTTCAAAATAATTCCCAATATTTTTAAAAACAAATGATTATGGCACCGTAATTGAAACTTTGTCTATATCAGGGGTGGCCAACATGGTCTATATAGTTGGATCTCGATAATCTGAACATAGGCCAACCCGAAAAACGCGGTAATCCGAACTATAACATCGCTATTATCAGTGGCGGCGTGAACTTATTATTTCAATGACGCAGTCGACAATTCTCAACACCCAATCGATTGACACTTTTGCGCTATTGACTATTGTGAATTTAATTGGTATTCAATCGATTACGTTAAAACAAGTTCCTAGCTTCTACTCAACTACAAACGTCAACTTTCATCAACCACCCACCCACCAAATTTTTTCGTGACGCAGCTGCGTCAAATTTACTCCGTTCAAACCGCCACTGGCTATTATTAATACATATGTGTATCATATTAATATTTTCCTGTAATAAAATGTGTCGATTATGTAATACATATATTAATTGGCTGTAGATACACATATGCATGATTATAATAATTTTTGTATCTATTGTATTTTTAAATTACGAATTTTACATGATTATCATTTATAAATTTTATAATTTAAATTACGTATACAATAAACTTGACTTTTTTTTTAAGCCATAGGTAATCCGAGCAAATCGGTAATCCGAACGACCCCTTTCTTCAATCTCATTAGGATTATCGAGACCCTACTGCATGTAATCCTAAAATACATACAAATATTTGTAAGTTAATAATAATTTTTACCATATTCTCTGTTTCAATTGTACAGAAAGATCATTTTCGTTATTAAAAATAATACAACTTATCTACATAATACTATACGTCAAGTAGATATATTTATTTTATTTTACTAAGACTAGATAATAATAATTGTTATCTAGTCAATGTATATAATTAGTATTAAATATTATAATTATTTAAAATGTAATTAATTTATAATTGTTCTCTCTAGGAAATACTTAATCGGTTGATCATGTTTTTGGATTAATCAATTAGAAGGATCATATTGAAAGTAATCAAGTATTGAACGAATTGATATTAAAAAAAAAAAAATCTTCCTTTAACACTATATAAATAATTAATACTTTTATGCAAAGCTTAATACATTAATTTGTGAAATTATCCACTAATCTGAAATTAGTTAACAACTTTTTCAGTTCAATTTTTCATATTTTATTTTAGCAATAATTATAATCAAAAACTGAAATAGTAATCTTAAGTTTTTTTTTGTAAGAAAATTATCACTTATTATGTGTTTTTATATAATTAATTTGTTAATTAAGTCTGAATTCAACTATAGAAGTATAATCATTACCATTTATTAATGAAACAGTATATTGATATTTTCACTAGATACTCCAATATCATAGGTAGTTGATTATAAATTATAATAAGTTTCAACAAATGTATAACTGAAACAATATTTTGGGTAATTATTATAAGAAAACGAAGTTTAATACATGACTTAATCCATATATGAATTTGTGATCAAATAATGATAATATTTTTGGAAAAAGAAGTATTGTCTGACGATCCCTAAAATATGCCACTGATGTTGTAGACTAACACAACAACAGCAAGTTACCGTAATTATTTTTTTGAATTTTGATATCAAAATGTTAAATATAACTTTAAACAAGTAATTATTTAATAATGGAATTTAAAAATCGAAAAGTTTTTGCACCTTATATAGTATTGGAATTTGACTATTTATACTTAATTAATATTTTCCATATATATATACATACATTAATAAATTATCAATAATCAATAATCTACTTCATTTCTAAATCTTATCGTTTTATAAAAATTCCATCTTAATATTAACACTTTTAAAAGTATTGAATAATTGGCTAAAAAATAAACAAGATTTATTTACTGGTACATTGGTATTGATCAAAAATAATTTTGAAGTTTATTAGGTAAAGTATTTATTCCAAGTTAATTGTTCCTGAATAGCAATAAGGTACCCGTGTATTTTATTGTTATACTTTTTTACTTGTAAAATTAATTTATTTTCAAATACGAGTCCAACTGTTTTATGCCACATAATTCATGATAATGTTTTATATGTTTTAGATTTTAAATGGATCGATGTAGAATATTTTTCATCCATGTTTATTTTTTTAATTTATTGTTCTATTAAAATAGACTTCGTTTACAAGATATCGGCCAGAAGTATTTCTTCGATCATCCAAAGAAGTCATGGTTCTTGATAGAAAATATTTAGATGGTACATCTGGGAAATTTTTTTGAATTTCTTAATATTTTCGTTAGATTTAAAAATCATCAAAAAATATAGCGACACTCATGAGTGACCAATTTTTAATAAAATCAAAGATTTTTTTGTCATAACAAAAATATTACGATGAATACTTTAATAAATATTTTAATTGAATGCTTATAATGCCGTTTTCTAGAAACAGAATCATTTTCAAAATAATTGGAATTTTTTGTGTTATTAACAAATATTTAAATATTTCGTTTTTTCGTGAAATGTTAATTAAATCATTTTTATTTGACACAAAATCTTGAAAATTTTATACTAAATTCCTTATATATTTTTTTTGTACAAAATATGTATGAAGAATTCCCGTCACAATGTTTTTTTTTAAATACTTGATTATTTAAATTTAGCATTCTATCAAAGTTATGGAGTGAATTAAGACTTATAAAAAATGCACTATAGTTAAAGTATTTTTGTAAACTGTATTAGTTGTTTTACATTATCTACTATAGTTATTACTAATTAGTCTATTATTAGCTAAAACCAACAATTAATTTTTATTTTAAACTGGAAACAAATAAGGCGGGCAGTTTTATGAATATTGTAACATAAATATAAATACAGACATAATGTTTTTTATACACATGTTAGTTAAAAAGGTTATTCTTATAAAGAGATATTTCTACTGATAAATAACAAATTTATTCGAAAAATATGTATAGGTAGTAACTAACTGTTCATAAATAATGTCAAATTAATTAAATTAAATATTTTGTAATTTGTGTAATTATTTCTGTTTAGTGCATTGTATAAGATATATTATGACTATACGTTGAAATTGAACTCTGAATATTTATTATTTTTACAACGAAAAAGTGTTAAAGTTGTCTGCATTGATTAGTTCTACTATTTTATCACTGTACTTTTTACAGCTAAAGTGGTGGTTGGCAACTGACTATTGTAACTAAATTTAGAACTTTTCGAAGAAAAACAAAGGTATTAGATTAATGTTGTTGAACTTATTATCAGATAGGTATAAGATAAAATAACATTATCTGTAGTAATTGTATTATGGTACTTGTAGCAATTAATGTAGTATGTCTCTTAAAACTTCTTTTGTGTGTGAGCTATTGAAAAACATTTTGTAGTTTAATTTTGTTTTACCTATTGGCTATTTATTATGCACTCATTTGAAACAAAAACAATTTATAGATTATCTCCATTTCTTGTAAATAATCCAAGATATTCGAATAACAATTAAAAATCATGTTCAATTGTTATATTGGAATCATCTTTTGTATTAATTGAAGTATTAAATAATAGTTCTCTATATTATGTTTAGTTTCTTGTTTAGGATGAGTTCATGATGACTCATGAGGCCATGACAAATTATTAATGACTGATGCTCATGATCAAGTCTAACCAGTGGTCACGAAATGTCAACAGATTCTCAAAAATATTAAAGTAATGTGCATGAAGTGATATTTTATTACTAAATCATTCTAGGTTCCTGCGCATAATGTGCATATTTCATAAAAAACATGTAGTAATATTTAACGAATATAAAAATGTTCAAAATGAAATGGAATATTCTGGTTCAAATTATTTTCTTGGTTTTATCAAAATGAGATGTTACCCTAAATAAATACATGTATCGGAAAAAAACTAAAATGTTTTTAACCAACATTTGCAAGTTAATTATTGACGAAAAAAACCTGTTTGTATGCATTTTTATTTATACATATAATTATTTAAACAAAATCAATACTTCTTTCTAGTTTTGGTAGAGGAATTAATGACGTACCTATATCGTATATGTTAAAGACAGTCCTACGATTTAATAACATTAGTGATCGAGTTCAAGAAATATCTAGACATATACCTTACTAATATTGCACTAAATACTGTTAAGGTATCATAGTTTACAATTTACACAGATTATCTCTTAGTTTACATTTTTTGTCCCAGTAAAGATGTTTCATTATATATATATATTATTTCTTTTTGATTGAACATTGTATAGTTTTTTTTTTTAGTATGCATAGTAGATACACTGTTAAATTTATTACATGCATGCATTTTAGAATAATAATAAATATTGTATTACACAAATCCAACTTGATATGTATCTCACTAGTAAAACTGTAGGTTTATTCATAAATATAAAATAATATGTAGTTATACGTGAGGTGAGTAAAAAATTACGTGACTATTTTCATTCATGCTCATTGACTACTACGATTCACTACTTCATAAATTTTCAAGGTTTTTTTAACATTTATATAAGGGCATTATACTCATTTTATTTCCGGATTTGAGTCAGTTTAATTAAACGAAAAAAATATTGAGTACCTTCTCACTACGCTTTGCATTTTTTAAGTCAACGCATTATATTATTTAAAATGTGGACTCAAACAAATTTGAAATACTAGTTCTGTCTACTTATACTTATATATATCTAAGAGTGTACACAAATATATGTATAACATTTTTCGTTGGTCAATTTTTTTTTATTCTCTCAAAAATCCTTTGTTATTAAAAATAAACCCGGATGTAGGTACAACATAGAACAGACCACTATAATATTATAATAACGCGTTAGTGTGTTACTATAAATTGTTCATTACATGTCGACAGCGTCGTGTATGAGTGCGTACATACTAATATATATATATATATATATATATATATATATATGTAGATAGATGTCTTGTATTTATGTATATGAAAGGGCTGTTTCACATACAATGGTTTTTATTCCTTTCGAGTTTAAAATATTGTAACCCTATTAATTTATAATAGGATGTCACTATATTGCATAATATAGTGTTTTGGTATACATATTATTATACTTGATTTCCAACGTGTTTAAAATTTCAATAGATTTGAATTATTGGTTAATTTCTAAGATATGTATTTCATCTATAGTATAGTAAGACCTACACGTATTATATTATGATTCTTAATCTGGTTTACAAATTTTTAAAGCTTTTTGGAGTTACCAGATATTACTTAATAATAAAACAATCTGAATCATTTGTGTCGGCGGTAAATTTTTATCTCCAAGGCCTAAACTTAAGGATTTACTTAAATTTGTATAATATAATGCTTATTATAAATATAAATGTGTACATTGTAGAATTATGATTTTTGATGTTAAAGCATATTATAACATTAATCTCTATATTTTCTGACATAATTATATATTTTTGAACATATATGTACAGGGGCAGATCCAGAAATTTTTTACGGAGAGGACGCAAAATAAATTGTTTACTTACGACTAACCTGCCTGTATTGTAACATAATACGTAAAAGCAACAACAATTATGTTGGCCCATAGCCTCAGGAATATATAAAATAAAAAATTGAATTAAAAAAACATTCTCAAGCAATTATTTTTAAGTACAAAATGTACTAACCGTGGCCATAACATACCAATACACTAGTCAATACACAATAAATATAAAATAATATTATTTTATTTTTCGTAATTGTATATTTCTCTAGTTAATAGTTGTATTGAACCATGAAAATAATCGAAAACCCAATAGATTTTAAACGTATTTTAGGGATTTTGGGGGGTGGGGCGTAGGCCCCCCCTTGGATCCGCCCCTGTATGTATAGGATTTTTTATCCCAACATTTCTACAGCTAACCAAGTATCTTTTACTTTTCCGTTTAGAAGTTAAAAATACGAGTACATTTGGATAGGTGACTAGAAGTTTCGTCAGATTTTTCATATTGTTCATCTTTTTTTTTCATTTTAAAATTTGAATGAAAAAATATGTATTTATATCTAAGGTCTGCTATGAGTATAAATAAAATATTTCTTGAAGAGAATGGTGATATTAAATTATACTACATACATGTAATTTATATGGATAAGTAATCAAGTTATACTCAAAAGTTTTCTAAATTTAATGATCAATCGTAGATCTTTAATTAAAAAAATATAATAGAACCGGATTTAAAAGGAAGAAGAGTACCCAATAACCAGTTTTTCAAAATATAATTTATTATTAATGCAGTCTATTTTTTTATTCCGAACTTGCTAATCGGTTATCCTACTTCAAGCGAAACAAAACAAAGCATGTGTACTATATGCTCATTGTGAGTTTATTTAAAAATACAAATACTTTGTATAAGCGAATGTGCTTCTAATACACATTTTATCCACAACGCTTTGTAACGCTCGACCATTTAGGCTTATGTAACCCATGATAAAAAAGTTGGCCTTAGGATATTAATCATAAGTAACGAATAAAGAAATAAATAATAAATAATAAAGTTATAAATCATAATATATATGATAATAAAAATCTTAATGGGTTCTAAATCACTGTAGAATCTCACATACACCAAAATTTTCGTCACTGATGTGTTAGGATTGTATATACATATAAATTAATACCTAAATAATCAATATTCATTATTTAATTTTATAATAAAACGTGGGAACTGTTTTCAAAATGTGCCGACAACAAGATTACCAGAAAAAAAAAGTGTGTTCACAATTAATAAAAGATAATTTCATTCTTAAGTAATAAAATATTTTTACAGGTACGAACAATTTTTTAAAAATTAAAATAAAATTGTTTCAAGGTACTCTTAAAATAATAACTAAGTGTTATAAAATGTATTTGTTTGTATATATTATTAATAAATAAGTCCTTCTAATAATATTAGTATAAATAGAATATAAAACAAAAAAATTTAAGTTCTTGCGTGGAGTAATATCTATTATAAACAAAAAAACATAATATAATAAATAAGTAAATAATAATGTAAATAATATTTTTATATTTTAAGCAAGAACCCTTATTTTAATATTTTGTTTATATTGAATATTGACAAGATTAGAAATGTTCAATTACTTTTAATAAGTAATTTATATATTTAGTAATATTTTGTTTTATTTTTTCTAACTGTAATAAAAATTTTAAAATTTTAATTTCAAAATTTGAAATATTATTATAAGGTAATTTAGTTATAGTATATAAATACTATATATATTATATTATAATATTATTATATTATTTATATTATATTTATATTCATACTAATGTAGTATTTAATGGCAGAGAGTGAAACAACTTTTAATTCAAGTGAACTGCTAGAAATTAGAATTTTCTTAGAGGGGGATCTAAGTATATACCAGGGATGGGCATTGGCACCGAATTCCTAAAAATGGTAAAACATATTTCAAAATGCCACAACATACAAATATTGGTCCTAATGGTGTACCAAGGGGTAGCAATATATAGGTTATTATCCAAAAAATATTGATATTAAGGTTTAATTTTATAATTATTTAACTATTTATTCATCTTTATTAATAGGCTCTAAACAAAAATTTAAATAATTAATACAAATAACACACATAAATGTATATAAGCTAATAATGGTAATAATAATATAAATATCTTTAATGAAAGTGCATAATATTAGTAGCAACGTTTGATTTCTTCAGTTTTGATGAATGGTCTTCTCATTGGCTAACCGCATAGTACGGTTTAAAAGATTATTTCTGCTATAACTAGTTCACAGAAACACGATGTCTAGTAGTTAAAGAAGGAACTTTGAAATTGACCAACGAAAGAAAGCATCAATACAACCTTTTACCAATTTTTTAAGAACTTTAAGTAAGCGTTAATTCTTCAGTAATGAAACTTTCATACGGATGACAGCCAAATTTTGGCCCGACACGAAGCGGTTCCATCCGAAATTTTCAAGTTTTCGGGCTAAAGCCCGTCCATAGTATAAGATTTGGCGCCATTGGGGATGGGAAACTCGTGACTCACGTACTTTTTAATGTTGTCTGTGCTACATTTTCAAATTACTTCATAATATTTCAGTTTAAATTGGTATTTCATTTAAATTAAATACCTACTAGGTAAAGTCATTCTGATAATTGTGATAGTTGATTTAAATGTAGAATAGAAATTATGACATTGTTTTGGTACAAGCCAAATTTACGAAATTTGTTTATTTAAGTAACTGCACTTGTGACCAGATAATTATTTGGAAAGGCCACGTATAATTTCAGCAAAAATAAAAATAATAATAACAATAATTAATACGGGCTATTTGCTAAATTTTAAAATTGTAAATGATTAACACTACATCAAAAATGATTCATCTATATGAAAATTTATTATATTGTTACGTCTAAGGTCAAGTCCAGTGGTAGGGCCACTAGTGGGGCCAGCTTTTTTCAAGTTAAGTCGAGGCCCTTTCTGGCTCGTCCTTATTGCCGCCACTGTTAGTGAATAATATTTTATGACACGCTTTAAAATTGCGCAATACACATGGTTTTAGGCCCTAGATGAGAGCATAGACATTGTACTATAGGTTCATCTACTGTTGTGGATGATTATTGAGACGGAATCGATGGCAGCAACGCGGTGGAATGTTTTGTATGTTTGTTTGTTAGGCACATGTGCACTGGGCTAGGGACGATGGGGGTTCGCATTTCATATTTTGGGTCGAGATCTACCTCGTATATCCCAGGAGCCGCGTTGCCAGTCCCCTGACCATAAAACAAAACTGCCGGTAACCGCGTTTGACCGCGTTTAACGTGTGACTGTTCACTTTCAGTCACGGCCACAGAATCAACCCGGTAAGGTTACGACGCTCCCCTCCCCCTAACGATCATGTCAATAACGATAATTATAATTATATTCATAGTTGTATGCACGCCGCGCGCAAGGAATGCGATGGCCGTGGTGTTTACGTCGGAACGGAAATATCGATCTGGGGTTCCGGTCGCGTTGTTTTGATTATGTGTAAACAATGTTACGAAGATAACTTGCGAGCGTGGCTACGGCTGTGGCGGCCCCGACGTACACGCAGCATCCGGCCCGACCGGGGTTGGTGTGAGAGAATGACAACCACCCCCGTGCACGTTGGTCGGGAGGGGGGGGGTCGGTATCCCGGTGCGCGATGTATTATTTTCGGCGTTGTTGTTGTTCGGGCGCGAATGGCGACCGACCTTGACCCCGCGAGCGTCTTGCGCATGCGCCGTGACCGGACAAGTAACGTTCTCCTTCCATCGGACGCCGTCGCGGACGACGACGACAACGAAGACGGCGTCCGGGGTTCTCCTCAGCTCCACGGAGCGGGCGGCGAGCACAGTGTGCTGCGGAATTCACGGACGCAGATATCGGTTATCACAGGCCGGCGCACGCGCGTTTCGAACAAAAGCAAAAACTCACATCCACGCGAGTTTCTAGGTTATGTTATTGTTCACTCACTCCGTTCAGTGTACTTTGTGCGCGCGCGTGTGCCGTAAGTGTGCGTGTGTGTGAGAGAGTGCGCGCGCGCTTTGTTATTATTATTACTATTATTATTATTATTATTATTATTATTATTATTATTATTATTATTATTATTATTATTATTATTATTACTATTATTACAATTATTACTATTATTACTATTATTCTGGTACATATTACTACTATTATTATTTACTACGCCGCTACCGCGGATCATTGGTGCGGATTATAGACGAGGTTTATGTAGCAGTGAGAGGGCTGCGTTCGACGCGTGCGTCCGGGTGTTTTCGTAGTGTTTGTCGTGTGCGCAGAACTTTTCACTTTATCCGTCTCACGTTTTCACGGGTTTCGTGCGCGTGTCAGACTTCTCGGTCGCGTAGTGCGTGCGAACAAGGTGCGCTGAACTGTCTTGCATCGTCCTCGTCGGCGGTTGTTGTTGCTGTCGGTGCTGGTGCTGGTGCTGCTGAACGTCATCGAACATACACGTGCGTTGCATCCGGGTAGACTACCAGACGTACGCGCCGTCGCCGCTGACGAAAGGTAAACTATTACGTTTCATCCGTGCGCTGAAAAACTATTTGGTCATAGTCGCGTATTCCGACATCAATACGTCGGTGTAAAAATAACAAAAATAATTATTATTGTTTTTATTAATGCAATAATTTTTATTAAGATTATTGTTAAATGTCCGTGAATGCCCTTAAATGTTCGTTTATTTTCTCCTGTTTTTATTTTTTTTTTATTATCAATTTGTGCGGATTATCTGCTCGTTCGGATCTTCATGATTCTTGTCGTTCATAATTCAGTCAATGAATCGCGCGCGTTTGTGCGTATGTGCAAGCACTTGTATTTTATGGTCTAAGAAGAGACTGTGGTGCTGCGAAACGTTGTCCGTCACGTGATACCGTGCCTCACTAAGGCGTAATTATAATAATGATATTCAATTAATCATCGTTTTTGTGCATAACAAATGCGTAGTTTATGTATAATTCGAATCTATCAGTTATATTAATATTGTAAGCTTAGGTCATTTAAATTGTAAATAATAATAAAAACGTATGTTTATTTCCATAGTAATCCTTATCAGTTATTCACTATCAAATTGATAATTTTCATGTATCAAAATAAAAAGTTCACGTGATTTATAACCACTATCACTTGCTGATACGACATCAAAATTCGTTTCTGTATCCCATATTATATATATCACTATAAAATGAAGAATACTGTACACAAAAAATGATTTGAAAAAAAAACATTTGATCAAGATGTTATGCATAAAAACTGTTATTATTATTTTATTCTGTTCACTAAAATGATAAAAAAATATAGTATTTAGAAAAATTTATTTTAGAATAAACCTATTATTTCACAATCGGAAATGCCCAAGTATTCATGTTTGATGATGCATATTAATTAATTTAAAGTTGAAGTTTTTCTTTTATAATTACATAGGTACATTTTTTATTAGTCTTTTTGTATGTGTTGTAAAAAAATTATATTTTCAAAAGTCGAATGATATTTTTATAATATTTAGTTATAATTTAATAAATTATATTTTAAATATACATACATAATTTAATATGTATAATTAACTTAATTTATAACTTGTTCTATACAAAGAAGTTTATTTTAGATAAAATAAAATAATTTCGATTAATCTATGATATATTTGATTTCTTCTTTTAGTTATATTCTAATGACTCTAATTACAACTAATAATTTAATAATAATCACTAATCAGCTATTGAATATTATTGGATAGATTATTGTTAATCGTAAGGCTGTATAGCCATTAGGTAAGAAAAGAAAAACAATTAAAATGCTATTTAAGAGTAGGTTAGGTAGGTTTAGTAAGTAGCATATTATATTGATTATTACCCACTATTTAAAATAAATGTTTTTATTAAAAAATAATAAAAAATTAAGTTCAAGAGGTGTTGATATAATTTATTGACTGTTAATCTGTTTTTTTTCGCTACTGATTTAAATTATTTTTAATTATTAATTTAATAATTATGGCATTATACTTAAAACCTATATTACATTAATGTAGTACTCCAGATTTTATTAATCATATAATATTAATTTTATGTAATCTGTGGTAGTACTGAAAAGGTATACACACATATCATGTACATATATATAAAAATTACTTATACTGAATATAAAATATGGTAATTTAATATATTTTGATCTGAAATTTTTGCTAAAAATTATATAGACATTACTTCACTAATTAATTAATTTGATACTTGATTGAATAAAATTAAAATATATATTGTTTTGCTGTATTACAATAAAAATGGTTTCATGGTTAAGAAATTGAATTAATATATTTATAATTGAAAAATTGAATGCTATTTAGTGAATTGTGTTTCCTCATTGTAAAAAAAAAAATGTATTAAAATTTCCAAATTAAAATATACCTAGGTAATTATATTATGAAGTATACGTAGTATGAATTATTTAACCTGATACTCAATTTTCATATAGAGGAATAAAAACATGATTGTAAGTGTTGTTTTTACTGGTGATATCTGTATGGATATAAAATATAAATATATAAATACTTGTTATAATATATTAAGTACTAATATTTTTAATATCTCATACTTGTAAAATATTTCTAAAATTATACTCATTGTAACTACAGAGATATTAATAATTTTTGTGTATCTTCCATAAATCAATAGACATTAAAACGCTTTCACCATATATTTGATTGTTTTTTGAGTAAAAATATCCGTTTTTAAATTTTTTTTAACTTTCATGTCTAAACTATTATATTTAAGAACCAGTACATTTGTACATTTTAAACAATTAATGTTCTTCAGCTGTTTTCAAACTATGTTTAGTAGAGCTTTTCAGCTCCCATTGTCTTTATTAAGTCAATTTTATTTATTATTTAAACTATTAGTTACATTTTTACTTTTATTTGTATTTAATATTATACAATATTATTTGGACTATGCCACTTGAAAATAATTTACAAGTTTATTGTATTGATAATATTAAAAAAAAAAAAAACATACATACCTATTATAAAGACATATAAATTATATTATAAAAGACATTAAAAATCAAATCATCATTGTATAACATTTTGTCTTAGTTGTGGTTTAAAATCAACATTCTTGGTTTGGAAAAGAGGCTCTGTAGATTTATTGTTGTATATTAAGGGATTTATAAATAAAAAAGTTTGAGTACTGCTGGTGTAGTTAATACATACTAAAAAAAAACAATTCCAATTTATTATCATTTGGTATTTAGTATTAATCATAAACTAAAACTATTATTTGAGAATTGTTATATTGACATACCTATATTAATTTATATAATATACTATTAAGCTAATATATATATATATGATAATAGTAAAAATATAATAATATTTAAATAAGCATATTTGGATTTTTTTGTTTTAATGATTTTTAAATTTTTACTAGAGGGTTTTTTATATAGTGGAATTATAGACAAGAAGATTTTGTGGTCCATAACAGGTTGCGCATGGCTGAGTTAACATATATGTTTCTCGGGTTATTTTGTGTTGGTGAAAATAAATGTGGTTTAGAAGTTTAGAGATATTTTTCTTATACCTTCCTAAACTGTTAGTGTAACTGAAAAATTTAAATTGGTGATAAAAATTAATGATTAACAAATATGTTGAATACAAATGTTGAATATAATAGCTGTTTCTCGCATACTTAATTATTTTTACATTATGATTGTTTTATCTATTATTTATCAATAAATTTAAAATAAATTTATTAATAATATTATTATATTTGTAATCGGTATACATGGTAAAATATAATGAGAAAATTTTATTTTGAAAAAAATTACAAATAGATCACGAAAAGAAAAGGTGGATGGATGTGCCTATTGATAACATCCTTAAAAGGTAAATAACTTACTTAATAAAATAACTAATTGTGTATCTCAATTTTTTTCTGTGGGTTATCTATTATTTTAGAAAAAATGGAAAATGTTTTGAAAATTAATAGTAAATTTGATTGAGCAATCATATTCTTTAAATAAATACTTTTGAGTTTATTGTTTAAAAAAGTAATGCAAACACATTTTCATATCCTACTAAATATCTGTAAACTTTTTAAAAACTTAACATTTTTATTTCAAGGTTTGCGACTGATCATTTTCATGAATATTATAAAATTTACGATATTATATTTATATAATACATTTTTTTAAATTATTTATATAAAACATGTACCATTCTGATTCTGTGCTTTAATATTTTACAATTAAATTCAGACTCAATTAATTTAATTTAATCAGATTTGTATTGGGTATGAAATTTATGACCGTATTACATTTTAAAATGTACTTACTCTAATTTCCATTGACTGATGAAATTATAATGTATATTATCGACGATCTACAATTTATGAAGAAAATCTGTGGATGATTTTTTTGATATGAGATATAACTTATAATTATTATTGTACTTTTTGAATCGTTGTTATTTTGCGTACAATTAGTTATTGTTATTAAATACGTCGGTTATTATCAAATAAAAGTAGTGTTAATGTTTCAGTGTTTTAGTTGATACGTTCGCGATTTGTGGCATAAGCATTTAGCGCGTGCCAACACATAGTAATTACGGTAAAATTACTATAATCATATTTAAGTCTTTATAACCTCTGTTATCATTTAGTGATCATTATTTTTTACCTTGTTAATTCGTTGTATGGAATTGTATATACGTCATTATCAAAATCAGTGTTGTAAATTATAACATTAAAATTGAATAATAAAATAACCCGTTTTGAGCCGTTTGGTGGTTATGTATTTCTGTTTATAACAATATTATTTATTGGTATAAAAACTGTTATACTTAAAAAATAATAAACAATACGGTTGATTTATTGATTTAATTTGACGTCTACATATTTGTGAACTGTTTTATTTAGTTAAAATTATCAAAAAAATTTTAATTGTTCGAGTTTCTGCGTTATTACATTTTTTAGGGGTTAAGTTTATTAAAAAAACGAAAAATAAAATTTTAAATGATACTTGAATATTGAAATGAATGTCAAAAAAATGATAAATGTTTATTTTATTTTTATTCTATTCAAACAATTCTAAGTATAATAAAACAACTAAAAGATTTTAATTTTATATTTTATACTTCATGACGCTAGCCTATGTCAACAATTATGTCCATCAATCAGTTTTTTCATACACAAGAACACTATTGACAATTACAATATCGAGGTATTGACTTGCTTATTTTAAACATTGTTACTTAATGATATAGAAATGTCAAAATAATTCTTAAACTTTGAAAAATATAGGTACAAATACTGAAGATGTATTAAAATAAAAAAATTAATTAAATAATTTGAAATATTAAAAATTAAATAAATAAATTAAACATGTGTCAATATTGTATTACTGTTCTGCAAAACATGTTATTGCACTTTTATTTAAAAACAAATCGCTAAGTTAATTTTAAAATGGTATGTTTTTACATTTAATAAATGACAATTAAAATCTCTAATGACTATTATATTTTCGACTATTCAAATGGTCAAAATTTAAAAAAATCAAATTTTTTCAGTAATTTAACTTGTGTAATATTTTGAGCGAATAAAGCTTCAAGTATAACTTCATGAACCTTGAATTTAATTATACGACGTGTATAATTGCCGTTTCTATTGCGTCTTTTTATATTGGTAATTATATTATTTTACAGAACTCATAATTCAAAAGATCATAAACTAATTTAATATAAAATTAAAATTAAATAAAGCCAAAATCTTAAGTATAAGATCCACATGTTTTAGTACCTGAGTTTTGTCAATAGTTATTTATTCTTTATGTTTTAATTTTTTGTGCTGTAAATCGTTTTTAAAATTTAATTTTCATAATTTTTCTATATTATGTATATAATATTATTTAGCGTGAATATTATTATTTTGGTTCATTCTAAAGATAGTATATTTTGGAATTAAAATTATATTAAAACATATGTTTATAAAATAGTGCAATCTTTATTCTTTACAAAATGGTTTCGAAAAGTGTATTTAAACTTTTTTGAAATCTATCAAACTCTTAGATAATTTTAAAAATCATTACAAAAAGGTTTTGGATTGTGATAACTAAAGAAACTCTCGAACACACTCAAGTTTTAGATGCATTTATTTAAGTGAAGGTAATTTGGCTATTTTAGTTTGTAATTTTTTAGTCATTGGAACAATTTGATTTGATTGTATTATTTGTTATACAAGTGTTTCTTATTTAAGTTGACTTTGAAAGGTTTCATTTGAGTTTCATAATTACTCTTATTTATTCGAAGAGTTTTTTATTTACATTTTGGTGTAAATTGATTTTTTTATTTACAATTTATGTGTATCTATGCAAAAAGTGTGCGACTCTATTACATTCGCCCATAATTATTGAGATCTAATACAACGAAAACTAAAAGTTGGAGAATTTATTTATTTAAGAGATGTAGAAAATGGTGGGAACGTTGTTCACTTCATTTTCTTCTTTTTACTTCTGTCCAATTACGTTTAAAGTTAGTCTTTAGAAAATACACGAGTACTCATAAGTTTTTATGACTTAGGCCGCACCTACATTGGATCCGTACTTCTCCCAATCCGATCCGATCCGATCCGTCATCGTCCGATTGTCGGACGACGACGGAGAAAAAACAAACACCTATATTGTAATGTAAGTGCCTACACTGGTAACGGAACTTTCGATCCGACGATTCCCGTCGATTCCCGATCTGATCCGATCCGACGTTCGATCAAACTTGTTTGTTTTCAGTCCGAATTTTCCACTCCGACGCGTCTTTAATCTGACGAATTTATTCCGACGCGTATTTAATTTATTTTAAAATGACGACGAAAATTTTTCTTCTAGACTGACACATACTCTGAAGTTGGATTGACCAATTATGTCGCTTTTTATTCTTTCAAGAATGTAGTCAAATGTCTGAATACTCATTCGGTGGTATTCCCTGAATTTATCTGGGTAATTCCGCATAGTAAAATATTCATCTTTAGATTTATCTAGATTAAACTCATTGACCCATTTCTTTGGTCTACGTCTCTTTAGGAGAACGTTGTTTTCCATCAAAAAATAGCACAACAAATCATCGTCAGAATCGCCCATGTTTACTGTAATAGCTTCCTATACAGACTGCAGTTAAATGGATCTCGATGGAACCAATGTAGGCACTCACGTCAGACGTCGTCGGATTCCGATAGTCGGACGACGATGGATCGGATCGGATCGGGAGAAATACGGATCCAATGTAGGTGCGGCCTTAGGCAAAGACGTATGGGAGACCAAATCAATTACTCAGTGACCACTATAACCTAATTGCGAAAGTATTTGAATAGAAATATTTGAAATTAATTGTCATTATAATAAAAAGCTATGTTTTTGGGGTCCTAAGTTGGATTATGGTTCTATTCGATTAAATAGCAATACCAAGGACTACCACCATTACAAAATATCTTCTAGTTGACTGACAAAATTTAGCCCACACGTATGTATATCGTTATATTTGCTAACCTAACCTAATTAACCCAAAATCTTAAACTCTTTGCAGTGATAACATATGACATAACATATGACCATTTTTAAAAAGAAAACAAACTATGAAGTGACGCGGTATTAGTTGGTAATGCACATTCTTACTATTTACGAAACAGTTCGTCAAATTTTAGAATTTTGGATTCTCAAAAAACACCACCTAATGTTGTTTACTACAATACCCATTTAGAAAATGGGTTGATAATTAATAAAATAATAAAAAGCGTCTCTACTTTCTGTGATTATTCAGTTACGATATTACAGAATTAAAATATAACTTCATCTTAATGGTATTGCATTTTACTACTAAAGTTCTTTAACTGATATGTTCTAGTTGAAATTTTTTTCCATTATCTTTTACAAAAGTGTGAACTCCCAATTATTTTAATATATGAAACTTTGACTCACCAAAATTTTGCAATTGCACAAGCCTGTGTATATAGAAGATGTTGGGTAATTAATGTAATTTAAGTGACTGAGGGAGAAGAGAATAGGATGAAAAAGTTGTTTTTCCACGGATACCACTTAATCCTATGAATCTTTTTAAACTTTAAGAGACTTCTATATTCAGCGTCATATTTGTTCTTGATTAAGATGTACTAATAATAGAGGCAGTACATTAAGTATTATGCAGTTGATTTGGATTAGTCATGTTTCCTCTCGTATAATTGTTATATAGTTTTTTGTAATTTATTTATTTTTGCTTCTTCATGGATGAAAAAATAATTTTGTTCCTCGTTTACTAGAAGATTGGAATAAATATAAACTTAGACTAATTTAATTAGTTATATTTATTTATAACTAAATTATATTTATTTTATATGTAAGGTATATATTTATAATATGTGTTATTTATTCATATTATAATTAATTCGTCAAGTTGAATAACATATTTATAAGTACTTCAAATCTTAAGAAAATTGAAAAAACCATATTTTTGTTCATATTACTGCTCAGTATTTTATTAAATTATTGGTTCTTATGTCATAACAATAATAAAAATAAAAGTATGCAGTTTTAATATGTAAATATATATTTTAAAGTTTAAATTTAGAAAAAAAGCTAGATAAATATTTAATAAAGAACTTAAAAATCGAATAGTTTATAATATTACATTTTGAAGTCTTACAAAAATAATCGATTTTAAAATATTTCTGGATAGATTATGTAAATAATTATTCCTGGGTGATTTTTAGCCATCTTATTTTCTACGTCTATATTTTGACTATAAAATAATTGCTTTCAACACGCAATGATGTTTTTATGTTTCACAAATCTGCTTTATTTTTGGACTTAGTGTCTATATGTTGCCAAAGAGAAAAATTCATAGACAAGTTTATTTCATGCTCATATTTTTTTTTAATCTAACTTCGTTTTCTTTAATGGTTATATTTATATTTTTATCTTAAATTACTATTTGTGTATTATGAGAAATACAATTAATATTATTTTTATAAAAATTACAAATTACAAATTACAATTTAGATATTATGTTGAAATTAATTTTGAGTTATATTGAATTTATATTAAGTATTTAAACATGAGCTGTTATAATTTACAATTTTTACTTAAATAGAATAAATCAGGACTGAAACCCTGAAAGCCCAGGTTGGTAATAGTTTGTGATATAATCAACAAAACTTAATTTGAAGACTAAATCTAAAATTTTTTGGGGGGCTTTGGTGGGTTGGCTACCTACCCACCTTGTCAGTCCGCCCCTGAATCATATGTAATATTTACATTATCTGTGTAATATATGTGACCCGGCCTATGAAAAGGTGGCTTATAACTCAAAAACAAAATTTCGATAAATCAGCTGTTAAAGATAAACAATGCATTTTGTCAGTTTCTCAGTAGTTGTTCTCCTTCCTTCCCATTGCCCAATAGAAAACTTCTTAATTTTGCTAATTAAATATTTTTTGTGCAAAATAGCTTTTTTTTTTTTTGGTAAAATCATTTTTGTAGCATTCAATCCTTTTTTTTTCATTTTCAATTCCATGTATTATCTTGATTCTGGATTTTCAATAAAATTCTGTTTTTCTTTCATTTGTGATCTTATTTTTCTACATTTTTAGTACATTTCTAAGCAAGTTAAGACTCCGATTTTCACCATGTGAAAGAGCGTCTTTAAAACTATCCGAACCAAAAAGAAGTGAAAAATTATTTTTGAGTCATAAGCCACCTTTTCATAGGCCGGGTTACATATAGTTGTATAGTAGTATATAGTAAATAGTATAGTAGCTATATATAGTAGTCACATATGGTGACTATGTATAGGTATTATTATATTATAAATATATTCATGGATACTACAACTAAATAGTTATATGATTTTGATCTTATAATTTGATTGTTGTTAAACAAATAAAACTTTTATTGTTGATTGACTATATTTAAGAATTCTAATTCATTATTTTAGATATTGTTAATGTTATTTATATTGTCATTTGTTGTGTACTGATAGTATATAATTACGTCACTAAAAATATATTGGTGTTATTAGGAATTTTATAAATGTTTTATATACATATTTCTTAGAAATTGAATTGAAAATTACGTGATTTAATTTGAATTTAATTTAGAATTCCCTTGAAAGAATTTATTTTATATTATTGAAATATTGTTAAATATTGATAGTTGATTTGTGTGTGATTAAATAAATATCTTTCCGGTAAAAACAAATTATTGATAGATGTATTAGATAATATATATATAAAGTAAAAAAGTTAGAAGTAAAATTAATGTTATAAAATGTATGTATCAATAATAAATGTTGGAAGTTTGCGGTCAAGGTTAACTAGAAAATAAATTCTATTGCCTTCAAACACCTAAACTTTTTTGAATAATTTTGCGCATGTGGTTATTTGGTGAAATAAAGTATTTGAAATATTTAATACTGCCATGAGAATCCTAGTCGAACAAATTCGATGCTCATTGGATATTTTATGATTTTATTGTCAGTTATCAATATAAAGGGTTCAATTTTATTAACAACTTAATTTTAATTCTCATAATACATTTATATATTTGTATTAAATTGTGATTAAAAATTCTTTAAATGTATTAATTTAACTATCAGTTTACGAATTAGTTATTAGAGCTAAATAAATTTTTTATTTTATTATTATAATTTGAAGAAAAGATGTCTTCTTAAGAAGTACTAATCTCTGTCGTTTGAAATTTTTTCGGTCTTAATTATGTCGTATGTATACCTTAGATTGCTTTAAGTTGCTATTAAATATTTAAATTTGAGTTGTTTTAATTTTTTAAACATATTATTAATGTGATTAGAATATTGGATTAAGCGAGAATAAATTGTTACAGGGTAGTGGGGCAATAGTAGATATTTGTTATCTAAACAAGAAAATGAATAATAAACAATTAAAAAAAACATTTTTTATGTACAAAAATAATTTAATTTGATCATTTTTGACAGGTAAGAAATATTTTTAAAGTTATGACTCATGATTAATATTTTGTAGATAGAACTGTTTGATATATACAAATAAGTTAACTAATATGTAGTTAGTTTGTAAAAAACAAAAGTTAATATTTCTTTGAACTTTGATTACGATATTGTAGATGTTATCCAAGTTCAATATTTTCGGCAATATTTGTATGCACATGATACAAAATATATGACAAAGCTTGACGTCTTCCATGTAGTTTAAATGTACTCGTATAACTGTAATATTTCCGTGATTTACCTTTACGTACTCTTAATTTTGTATGCATATGTGCATATGGCATAAATGATTCAAAAAATATTTCGTTTGAATGATTTTGTCATTTATATTTAAATTTTTAATTAAGAATAGCGTATCATGTAACTATAGTTTATCCATTTGCAGGTATATTCTTTTATTATATTTATACAATATTTTGCGCATAATCATTATATGTACGAGCACATTTTTTAAATTATTTTCGAATATGAATACAAAAATGAAAAAATTTGTTATTTGTTTCTATTTACTGTCAATGTGTCGTTGAATAATATTGGTTTGGGTTTAGTCGGTAATTTCGAGCAATATATTGAAATATCATACTATAATACATTAACATAATTGCCCAATTCTTAGTACTTCATAAATATTTATATATTTTATATTGTATACATAAATGAGTAAACTACATACATACATGTATTTGTGTATGATGTTTTTTGCCAATAAAACAGAATCTAATGGAATCACTCTAAAAACCCGTCCATGTGAATAGGTATTAGGTTATAGATTCTTATCTGGAAAGAGGTCTCACTATGGCTCACGTGCATTATCGCAGCTTTATTATAGTTCTTGGAATAATATGACAAAACCATCCCTTGGTTTTTCGATAATGATAGTTAAATATTATTTGTTTCTTAAATGTTATTATATGGCTAAGTAGTCTTTTATTCCCATCGTTTAAGCTTCTTGGTTTCATTTATCATTTATCCTGAAGTATAACTGTTCTTCTGATTTTTTTTACAGCAGTTTCTTTCAACATGATAGGACGGACTCACAGGAAATGCTTTGTTATGCTGCTTACAAATTGCGCGTACCTTTTTCACTTGAGGATTTAAGTTTCAAAGTGTACATTCTCCATTGCTCGACAGTAGTGAGATTGTGCGTTTTGATACAAACTTGTACAAGGAGATTGAACTTTTTGAAACTAAATGCAATTTTCAATCTTAAAATACACTGAAGATGGATCCTTTTGCTCGAAAATAGTGAGTTATTCGAATTTAGTGCTGACAATTGAATATGTAACGATATCTATCTCAGTTTTTATGAAAAATGAGAATGTACTCTTTGAAACTAGTGCCCTCACTCTATAATGACTGTTCTAATGTAATAATGACACACACATACACACTATCGAAGTTAATTATTATTTTGTCATCAGTTGAAATGTGTGTTATCTTGACTAAGTTTTTGCTAAAATATAGTTAAGAAATAAACCCTTCCCGCGAATTCTGAACACCATAAATAGAATCACCGGTATATAATTGTCATAGTTCGGATTTTATAGCCTTTTCTAATTGTTATAGGAAATAGATTAAAAGAGCAACGTGAGATATACATTTGTTTTATGCACCAAGGACTCCAAAAATTAAATTTTACTCTGCTATTTTTTTTTTTTTCTTACATATTTGAAGTATTTTATATTTTTGAAGTTTTAGTGCTATTTTTTTGCTAATACGCATATTAATATAGTCTCTACGATAATAATAGTAATATAATGCTTAATTTTGTATTTTTCAAAAATATTGTTTATATTGAATGAAAAATAATATTAATTTATGTATAACAAGAAAAATTCCCACTTTTTTGTTTTTATGTTATAAGTTTTTTAGATTGTTAACAGAAGAAGTTTATTTAATAGTTTATAAATTTATTTATTCATATGATTATATTATAGATATTACTTCAAGAGAAATTGAACCGTTAATAAAAGATAATAAATATAATGAAATATCAATTTTCATTTTTTTCTTTTTTTTTATTTTTTTAGGGCATATTTTTAAGTTTTTTTGGTCAAATAATAGTGTATATTTCAGTGCTTTCAATGCTATAAAATGCGAACCCTGATAACGATAATAAAAATAATATGTTAACACGAGTGATCGACGATAAGTATGTGGCGGAAGCAATCTAAGCCGAGCACAGTACACACGCATACCGGTCCTAGCTCTGGTCTATATACGATAAAATGTAGCATTGGCGGGTTTTCTCCGTTACTTTTCACCGATTTAGCGGTGATGTAATAGCGGCGGCTGCCGTTAGTATCGTCGGAATGCGATCAAAACCGCTGCAGTCGTTACTTTGCTACGATTGCTACGATGTTACTTGTCATTTTTGATCGATCAATAATAATAATACTAATAATTACAATAATTTTAATAATAATGATACATAATAGTTATTATTATTATGTATTATTGCACCATTGGCCAGTAGCGTTTTTTGGGGGGAGGCGGGTTTTGACTTCTCCAGAAGAAAAAGAAGATTCAAACCTCATAAATGACTTGCTACGAAGGTACAAAGAAAGAGGATATTAATTTTTATCATGCGGTTGTAATTGTATAAAAATATTTGTATAATAAAATTATTAATATCTGATATGTATTTTTTATAACATAAAATCACTTATTTTTTAGAAAAATGTACACCCCCACAAAAAATTTGAAAATACGCCACTGTCACTGATGATGTATGGTGTGTGTGTTGTGGTGTGGCTTATTTTTATTTTTGCCATTATTATTATTATTATTATTATTGTTGTTATTTACGCGCAGCCGGGTGGACTCCGGATCTGTTTTGGCTCGAGGCAACGACGGAGACCACTTTACCGCCGCGTCGCATAGTTTTCTACCGTTGCTTCGGTCACCGCGAAATCGTTGTCGTTGTATGTGGCGTATCTATGGCCTTTCCGATTCTCGTACGGGTGGTGGACAAAGTCGCGTGTTTCTTGCTTGCTGGTCGATAGG
The DNA here is from genome assembly GCA_034509805.1 of Sipha maydis. Lineage (NCBI taxonomy): Eukaryota > Metazoa > Arthropoda > Insecta > Hemiptera > Aphididae > Sipha > Sipha maydis. The sequence continues at coordinate 35,246 of JASXSY010001529.1, forward strand.
TATTCCGAAGCGCACTACCTATGAAAATTGAGTAATGATAAAGGTATGTGTACACTAATAATATAATACTACGGTAATAATTAATGAATAACCACCGCGATCAGGAGCAGTCTTGGGCGGCATGTCGAAATCCGATTGGGAACAGGTGGCGGTCGGTTCAGTCTGTCGGCGCGCAGCGACGAGTGAGCGTGTTCAGTCGTCCCGGTGCAGCCGCGTTCCGCGCCGTGCGTATTTCTAGTCGTCGACTATTCTCGTTACGCGGTCCTACTGCGCACACGTGCAGTGCTCGCGGCAGTTTGTCGTCGTCTTAATCGCATTAATATAGTATTAATCTTATCGTTGTCGTCCTTTTGTTGTTTGTCGACCCTTTTCTCCGATGCCGTCGTTGATTTTTTGCATAATTTATATCCCGACGGGATCGGATACTTGTCTCGTGCAGTGTTAATATTTAACAATCGTTTTCCGTCGACGATCTTTCTTTCGTTTTCCGTGCACCCGGAGTGGGTTTTTTCGTTGAAGATAACGGCGAATCGTTCGTCGTCGAGTCTCGCAGCTCGCCCTCGTGTGCGGTGAGTATGTACTGCTACGTTAGACCGAACACGAGCTCGCCCCGTCGCCTTCACTTTCTGGTAGTTCTAGTCCGCCAGAAACACACATTCCTTGAATACAAACTCTCGGATACACTGTGTATTTTAGATGCCTGTATATTAGTATATAAGTATTAGTATGTTATTACTATGTGTACGTGTCTTTTTTTTTTTCAACGTCAACATTAACAATTTATTGTTGTCGTTTGTACGGTCGTCCCATGTGCGCACTAATAACGTTATTTCAGAGGGCTGCCTCCCCCCTCTCAGCCAATACAAATTGTATGTTACATAACATAATAATATGTGTGTGATGTGGTTTGTCTATTATTCGAAATCTTTTTCCGTCAGAGTAGTTCGACAGTTTTGAAACATATTTTTATTTTTTCTTACATTTTCGCTTTTGTATTTTCCGTCATTTTGGCTGTCATTGTAATTTTATTTAAACTTAAACGATGCAATATTTTTAATTATTATTATTATTGTTGCTATTTCTATTGCTATATTTGATTTGTCTCCACAAAATATGGTCGATTGTAGTTTTGGTTTTCGGCTGTTTAACGCCAAAGAAAACTAAAAAGAAAAACAAACGATAATTGACGTTGTCTTATGCAGGTTATAATTTAATGTCGGGTTCTAAAAGTTTCTCGTATCTGAATGGTATTATAGCTTATGGATTATAATTTATCATTTCTTAAATTTCGCATCTAAAGAAATTCGTTCCGTAGGTATTCAAATCTTAATAAATTTCAAGTTTAGTATCTGATAAATGTTTTAAACAATCGAGTTTAAATATTTACTTTTGGACTTCTTATACTGGTTGAAATTCAAGAACTTTCACTAATTAGCAAATATAATATTTTACTCTTCATACATAATTGACTTGTTTTTCTTTAGCACTTAATGCTATCACATAGTATTCACGATTCAATAACACAAATTATTTTGTATTTGAGCTCTGGCAACAATTTTTTATTTAATCGATACAATATAATTCGATTTAGTGTTACTAAAATTGCATAGTAAGAACTGAAATTGTTTTTTACAAAAATTAATAATTAAGATAACAATTTGGTAAGCTATTGACCGTTGACTTAGTGCACCTGTTGAGTGCAAAACGTGTGTCATATTTTCAACATTACTAACTATGCGATAACCCGTAATGTAAAATATATCAAGTTTGGTTCCATGTGTCCATTAGTTATTTTTTGCATAAATCGATAATCTAATTACATTTGAATATTAAATACTCTGACTTAAAAGATAATATTACAAATACTTCAAAACGATTAAATCTTGTATGTTGTATTAATGTTGTAATGTTGTAATGTTGTATGTTGTATTATGTTTTATTAATGGTGTGTCATAGTTATTCGTAACATAATATTTACTTGCATTATGTGATTTTGAAAAAACCGTTGTTGATTACTAACGTTTCTTGTTTCATAGAACTCCTAATAATTATTATAATCCGTATAATTGTAGTTAATAATTATTATACTTAGTTAAACATAGTTATTTGTATAGTTTAATTATAATTTGTATCGTTGGTTATTCCGTGAGGACCTAGAAAAAATGTTTTAATTTCATGGCAGTTCGTGTTTAGACACCGTACAGTCCACACGTGTATTGTCTCGCACATCGCTTTTATCTGCTCCCGATAGCAAAATCAGTGCTCAACGTCGCGCCCAGCGCTCGTTGCGTTATCTCAAACCGGTAATGTATAATCTATATTACGTCCCAAGTTCTATAACATCACTAACTTTCTATCGAAACCAACATGAATAATAATTGTCAAACAAACAGTCCTAATAATAAAATTAAAAATAAAACGAATGAAACTGTTCCACCGCTTCCTATCTCTAAAACAATTACAACAACGAATTCAAATGCTAGTACTTCTAACCCTGAATGGTCAATAAATTCAAATAAACGACTACACTCCAACTCCTCAAATCCACTGTCCGAACCTTCATCTCCGAACATGGATACAAATATTAAACAAAAAAAACAATAAAAAAAAAAAAAATCTTTGTTACACGCAACAGATTTGAACTGCTCGCCCAAGACGATCCATTTGATCCGCTTATTACTGAAAATATATCTACCTACTCTCAACAATTTGATCCCGAAAATGAGAAAATGGGAAATGAAAATACAACTATTAAACCTCTTCCTCCTATATTTGTTAAAGGTGTCGAAGATTTTCCCGCACTATGTACGGCCTTAATTGAGCTAATCTGTGTCGACAGGTTCATTTGTAAATCTACAACCAATTCATTGAAAATACTAACAACAGATCCTAGTGCATATAGAACACTAGTTCATTTCCTAAAATCCGAAAAAGCTGAGTATCATACTTATCAACTCAAAGAAGACAAACCTCTCCGGATAGTCATACGTAATCTTCACCTATCCACGCCTCTAAATCTAATTAAAGACGAATTAGAAGTTCGACTCTACGAGGTTAGGCAAGTTACCAATGTACTACATAAAGTCAACAAAATCCCCTTCCGTTATTTTTCGTTGATCTTGAACCAACGCCAAAATCTAATGACATTTTTCAACTTTCTTCACTACTTCATTGTAAAATAAAAATCAAAGAGTCAAACAAATCGAAAAAAACTAGCCAATGCTTCAATTGTCAGCAATACGGACACACCAGAACCTACTGTGGTTATCAACCCCGATTTGTTCGCTGTAAAGCGGACCATCAATTAACTGTTTGCCCGAACCTACGTGATGTTCCACCGAAATGTGCTCATTGTTCTCAAAACCACCCAGCCAACTATAAGGGTTGCTCAATTTACAAAGAACTCCAACGACGAAAAATATCCAGCACACTAAGTAAACAAATAATAATTTTAATATTCAAACTACTAATGTACAAAGCAGCCATTCACCTGATCGCACTTTCCCTAATCAACCCTCTCCTCAAACGCAAACTTACGCTCAGGCCACGTCTAATACATCAGCCAACGACGCTCCACCTCCTACTACCGATAGTCAGCCTCCTGACTTAAACATATTAATGACCAACTTTTAGATGAATTCAAAAATGTCATAAATCCACTAATATCTCTTTTAACTAAAGTAATCTCCAAGCTTTTAAAAAAATAATGGCTAATAATAACTATATTAAATCCGTCACCGACAAATCGCTCTTAATATTACAATTTAACACTAATGGACTCAAAAACCATGCTCTTGAACTCGAATCCATATTAAACAACAAACGCATCGATGTTGCCCTCATTTCTGAAACCCATTTCACTAAATAATCCCATATTCATTTACCTGGTTATACATTAATTAAATCAAATCACCCTTTTAACAGGAGGTGCTGCTTTTTTTGTCAAATTCAATGTAGAATTTTTTCCTCTACCTAGTTTTTCTCAATCTTTTCTCAATCTTGTGTCATTAATCTGAAGATAAATAATACATCACTCACCATTGCTGCTGTATATTTACCTCCAAAACATAACGTTACTAACACTCAATTCGCCGACTACTTCAACTCATTTCATAACTTCTTTATCATAGGCGGAGATTTCAACGCGAAACATCAATCATGGGGATGCTGCGTGAATAATCCTCGAGGTGTCACCTTATACAACCTTATAAACGCAAAGAAATGTTTTAGTCCCACCTGATCCAACCTATTGGCCTTCGTCGGCCCGCAAAAATCCAGATATTCTTGATATTTTTGTATCCAAAATACCAAATTTCTTATTTCACTCTACAAAAAACATTCTTGATCTAAATTCTGACCACTCATCGGTACTCCTAACTCTCAACACTATCCCCATCTATTATAAAAATTACCAAATTATTTAACAAATTCACAGACCATTCTAAATTTCTTGAATGAGTCGATTCAAAAATTAAGCTAAACACAAAATTAAAATTAACCAATGACATAGACTTAGCGGTCTACAATCTTACTAATACAATACAAATCGTAGCATGGTCAGCTACTAATACTACTTCAGAACCTTCTTCGGCAGGCTCACTCCCTGAGTATATACGTAATAAAATTGTAGAAAAAAGGAGATAAAGAGCTCTATACCAGCGCACGCGTCTACCTTTCCACAAATTTAATTATAATAAACTAGCTAATTCACTGAAAAAATTGCTTACCAAATTTATATCGAATTTATGGCAAAATCATCTTTTAAATCTTACTCCCAAATATTACCAGCCTTTGAAGAGAAACAAAGCAAATACTTCGCTATAAATCACCAAATCTCCCTATCAGAAAATCAGATGGTAGTTTACCTACCTCAGATCTTGAAAAGGCTGAACTTTTTAAGGATCATCTTGCTAAAACATTTCAACTGCATGCTGATATTATAGACAATAAAAATATGAATCTAGTCGAAACGTACTTAAATACCCCCCTCCCAATGACTCTTCCTGCCAAGTCATTTAGACCTAATGATGTAAAATATGCCTTACAAAAATATTCATTAAACAAATCACCCGACTATGATTGCATCACTGCGGAAGTAGCCAAATCACTTCCAACTAGAGCCATCGTCCATATCACTCACATATTTAATGCTTCACTTAGGCTTTCTTATTTCCCCCTACTGTGGAAATTCGCATCTATAATCTTATTCCCTAAACCAAATCAACCACCTGACCTTCCATCATAACACCGGCCAATCAGCCTTCTCCTTTTTTTCGCCAAATTATTCGAACGGTTAATTCTGAAACGAATTCTCCCGATCATTACCGAAAAGAATATGCTTCCGAATACTCAATTTGCGTTTCGCGCATTACACTCAACTATACATCAAGCACACAGAGTCATAGACTCCATTTCGTACTCCCTGGAAAAAAAACTGTATTGCAATTGCGTATTTTTAGACATCACACAAGCCTTTGACCGCGTATGGCATGACGTATGGCTTTTGTTTAAACTTATTCCTCCCCCCCATATACTACTTACTCATCAAATTCTATCTTTCAGATCGTCATTTTCAAATTCGCTACGGATCTTCGCTATCTGAAATAGCAGCTATAAATTCTGGTGTTTCCCAAGGGGGAATTTTGTCTCCTATTTTATATAATATCTTCGCTTCTGACCAACCTACTACCGCCAACACATCAGTAGCTGACTATGCAAACGACAAAGTAATAATATCTATTGACAATAATCCACTCTTAGCGTAAAAAAAAAATCTGGAAACCCATCTTAACATCATGGAAAAATGGTTCACCTACTGGCGTTTCAAAGTAAATCAAAGCAAATCTGTTCATTCGACCTTCATCCTCAAATATGCTCCTTGTCCCCAAGTTTTTCTGTACGGTATCCCTATCCTCTACTCCTCAAAAATCAAATATCTTGGGCTCACTCTCGATCAAAGACTAACCTGGGCTATCACATTAGAATCAAAAGATTAGCATTGAATCATCGTCTCCGTCTCCTTAAACTCTTATTAAGGAATAATAACTTCACCTCCATTAAAACCAAACTGCTGATTTACAAAACACTTCTCAAACCCTTATGGACCTACGGACTCCAACTGTGAGGCAACGCAAAAAAGACCAACATACAAGATACAACATACAAGCATTTCAAAACATCGCTCTCCGAAAAATAATGAATGCCCCATCCTACGTGTCAAATCACACTCTTCATACTGACACAAAACTCAAATCAATTAACGACGAAGCCAAAACATTTTATAAAAGATTTCATTCCAAACTTAATAATCACACAAACGAACTCATAAAAAACTTGGCCACTCCTACCATACCTGGCAATGCTCCGAGACGCCTGAAGCGTAAATGGTGTCGCGATCTCTTAAGATAAGAAAAATAAAAAAATCCATAGAAAGTGTCATCGATCTTCTTTCATCAAATGTTTCCATGTCAAGTTATTGTAACTCTCATCAAATATGCTTATTGTGTCTAGTCTAGTCTAGTCTACAGATTGTGTATTGCGTGTTAAAAAAAAAAAAATTTCATGGAATTAGAACTTTGCAGCATTTTCTTTTTAAACAGTCGTAAAATTTTCTGTTTAAAGGAACATTTATATATATGTTACGGTAAATGATGTTAACTGAATATTAACGTTATTTACCAAATACACAGGTAATTATCGTTATAAACCGGATAATCACATTAATGACGAAGTACACAAGTAATTGTTGTTATAGACCAGATATGCACGTGAATCTCAAATATCTACTACAATTTTCAAATAGGTATTTTTAAAAATAGAAAAAATGCATTATTATAGTCCTTCATTGTTTTAGCTTCACCGACAGTTTTTAAACACATTGTTGATTTTTTAACTTGTTCAATAACATCATTGTAATCTTTAGTAGACAAAAATGAGTTATTATCATCTCGTTTGCTCGATAGAATATTTTTCATTTTTTTGTTGAAAGTTGTGCGAACAGTTTGAATATCGATAGCCATTTTAAATAAGTGGTAAATACGACGACAGTTGTACACATACTAATGTAATAATCTATATAAATTTTCGTTACGTATGATATTTTAAAATGTTATCTCCACGGCTATACCAATGTTTTAATATGTTTAGTAATTGTATACTGTATCGGCCCAGTTTCCACCTTATCTGTGGCCGATAAAGTTTTATTGATTTACCCAATTAGTACCAAAATTAGTTTATCATTACTCGTTGGACATTATTTTAAAATAAAATCAGCATTTCCCAAATCATACGGTAATTAACGTTATTTACTAGAAAATAACGATAATTCCCCACATTCGTAGGTAAATAACGTAAATAACCGGCGAATAACGTTAATTTCCGATATAACATCATTCACGGTAACATAATATATATTATATATTAATTATTACTTAATAAATGTTATATCTGCAAAACAATATCACAGAAAAACTTTTTTGAAACTAAATATTGAGGAATATTTAAAGCTTTCGGTACTAATTATATATAAACAAATACATAACTGTTGATTAGGTTGTTAACTGTCTGTACCAGATCTACAAAATCATGTTAGTTGAGATATAACGTAATATTAGCGGCCCTAAAAGTTACCAATAAATAATTTATCTAAAATGAGTTAATATGGATTATTATAGACAATTTCAAGGTATAATAGGGAAAATTCCACATTAACACAATCATATTAGAGAGAAACAACTTTATTTAAAGTGAACTGCCCGTCTATCGCGTTGCCTATATGACACTGTGTAAGAATCAAACATAGAGTTATACATTATATTATGGAAATGTTTTTTTTTTTTTCAATAAACAACTTAAAACTGATTGTACATTTAAACTAAAATTACATCTTAATCTAATAAATCTACAAATAAACTGAACATATACTTTTCTTGCTTTTTTTGAAGTGAATAATTTGAGTTATTTGTTTATAATATCTTCATAATTTATAGATTTAGTAATTCCATGCTCAATAGATATGATTGACGGATCATTAATATATCTTGTTTTGTAATTAATCGTAAATATGATTTAATTAGTTTCGGTTTACTGAAACATCGCTTACAAGACGTTGATGTCACGGGTCAAATAAGGAATATCTGATTGACTATAAATAAATAAATAAATATATACCTATATATATATGTTGGGATAAGTATCTTGAAGATAATTTTTAAAATACAATTCAAAATGTTATGGGAATGAACATTTCATAATTTATTTTTAAATTTAATTACATGTTGAATAATTCATTTTAATTATTAAACTATCCAATTCTAAAATAAATTAATTTGTATCGACACAATAGGTTCAATCTTATTTAAAATATTAAAACTTAATAAAAAAATACGCAGTGAAAATTTGAAACTTGCGTCCCTCTGTGATTAGTGCCTGGAGCATAATTCCCCGATTGTTTTTTTCTTTACATCAGATGCTGTTAACTGCATCAGACACTTATGATTATTTTAAAATTACGGATTTTGGAAACATTCATTTTCCATTTTTAATCACAGACAATTTTACATTTTTTCCAGCATTATAATATATTAATATATTTATTATAATAATTTTAATATGATGACACGAAGGTGTTGGTTTTATGATTGTTCCTATGACTGTAGTCAATAACAATTTACCAATAGAATTTTGTTATGAGCTTTTTCAGGTAAAAACTTTTCGTTATTGTAGTGTACTAGCTGACATGAATTTACCAAGCACATATAGAACAACATATTTAACTGAATACCTGATCTATAGGAAAGAACATCATTATAATTTATGAAAAAGTAACATCTCTCACGGAGGAACGCAATGCGTGTGTATATTATTTATTTTTCGAATGATTGACATTTTGCCATTTGTCTGTCGTTGTATCGTACTATTGTGTTTAGCTCAAAACTATCCCCTGACAACGACGGTCTGTGATATAACCCCGTGTCAGGTGTTCAAAGGATTGTGTCACATGGCGGAACGCATGATAATATAATATTCCAACTCTCCAGAGATGGCGTTGTGTTCCGTGTCCCATAGCGTTGTTACGTACATCACATGGCCGCTACGAAACCGCATGCGTCGTTGTTTGCTGCTATATCGCAATACATCGCTAACGGTGGCCGTGTTGAATTGGGTAGATTTTAAAATGTCTATGCTGTTTGAGAATATTCTGCCGTGAATTATTAGTATTGTTATAAGTGTGAAATTTTTCACTTTAAGATATTTCAAATTTAAAACTTTCACTCTTCATGAAATGTTGGAAATTTTTTTTCTTTTAATTTTGTGTTTTTTGGTATATTTCATAAAATCAACACTGGATTTTCACACTGATTTAATTTTCAACTATTGATATGATACATAGGCTATAGGCTATCATTTATACTATATTATAAATTTTAAATTTGTGTTTATTTAAATTTAAATAGCAACACTATACATAAGTTATACTTATATAATATAGAAAATTATAAATGTACCTATAACTAATAAAATTTGAAAAGCAATAAGACAAAATTATAAATTTACCTTATATATTTTATTGATTAAATTGATCAGGAATATTGTCTTTCAAATTTTAATATCACAAAATATATTTTGAATGACTTAAATGACTTTTCAATGAAATCAGTGTTGGCTGTAATTGTAATGTTTTTCTATATCAGTTACTTGTTACTGACATATTATTCGATATCAGCAGAGGCTGATTTATCTTTTTTTCGGCTACAAGTACCAAAAATTTGTCGCCCCTATAATAGGTGAACAAGTTACAATACCCCTTCAAAATACCTGTTCTAAATATTAAATATATAGACAAAATTAGTGGACTTTCATTTGAATTTATTTAATTTTTCAATTTTGATACATTTGATGTTTTTTAAAAAAAAAACACTACTAAATTTGCCGCTCTAGGCAGCTGCCTAAAGTGCCTAATGGGAAATCTGCCTCTGGATATTAGTATTGGTCATTTCAATGAAGTAATATTTTATTTTAACATATCTACATATGTTGCTATACTGTAACTAAGAATCATTTTTAATAAACCAAAAATGGTAGATACATGTTCAAAATTTTAATTTTGTGTCTTACAACCTTATTTTCTATTGCCTAAGCTAAACTTTTAATATATTTTGCTACATAAAGGTACTTAAATTCGAGATAGGAATTTTTGTTGATTCGTAGTGCATTGATGCTTTTGAGACTCATTGTAGGTCCTTTTTCCTTGTTTCTCAGTTAATACTTATTATGTTATGTAATAGGTATTGCGTAATAGTTCAGGAGTGCCGATTTATACTACAATACACACGCCAATTATACTGTGGATTGTCCACCCTTGATTGTCCGTTTATTTTGTAGAGTGGTGTACTTGAATCTTGAATCTTCAATATAAATTATAAATATAAGTTATATATATATATATATAATAAACATATAACTTATCATTTAAAATTGTGGAAAGCAAACAATAAAAGAATATACAAGATATACAATATTGTATGCAAACAATAGGTAGAATACTATCTTTAAATATTGATTTATACAATACTGGTGGTCTTTGTATATTTTGTAATCCTTCAATATATTTTTGAAATTATATTAGTGCCACTATAATAATAGTCAATAGGTGAGTACAATTTTGCAAATTGTCAAAGGCTATTGGTTAAAGAAAAATTTAAAGAATTGCCCCTCAACTTTTTAAATTTAATTATAGCATGCGATAATCAATCCTAAACGGGTAGTACGCTATTTCTTCAGACGAACTACGAAATTTACCTAAATCGTACTCTATATTTTTTGTCGGTTTTTTTAATCGTCTTCGGGGTGGCAGATAGTGGGTTGTAATCACGTAATTGACTATAGAACGCGCGGTCATTGGTTCGATTCCGTAGACATCTGATTAATTTGTACCACGTCCTCTCGTTCTTGTTTACACGTTGGTTTTCCTTACGTCCTTTACTGAAAATTAATGTCCGTTTATTTTACTTCATTGAACGGAGGTAGTCACATAGAAATATCAATCTTCCATTAGATGCTTAAGATTCCAAGGCCATTGTCTCTATAAAAAAAAATAATAACCACGGTTTTGGCCATGAGCCTTTTCTTTCGTATTATTAGTTTCCACTCTGTTTTAGTGATAGTTGATCATTTTTTTAAAATAATATTGTTTTATACTTTAATCTACAATAACATAATAATAAATATACTGTATAATCTATGAACTATATATTTTATCCGATTCATTAAATCGCATTGTAGGTACTAAATGTAATTCATTTTAATATGCCAATGTCAAATAATTTTCTTTTACTCTCTTTTTTGTAATAATAATATTATTTCTGTTGTAATGAAAAATTTAAATTTTTGAAAATGTCTAAAATAATATACAGTAAAACTCGCTTAAGACGCTTTCCCCGCATAAGACGCTGTTTGTAGTCGGTCCCTAGACATTTCCTATACTAGTCAATGTAAAAATCACCTGTTAAGACGCTCAGTTTTTCTCTGTCTAATCTTTTGTTCAGCAGGTTACGATAAATTTTAGTATTTTTGTGAAAATAAAAATAGAATTTTTAGTATTATACGTGTTCTTATCGTTTTATTTTATCGCTATAACCTATTTTATGTTAGGTTGTCTTAATAAAATTGAAAACTTTCTTGCTGAAACGCATTGTCAGAACCTTACACAATCAAAAATAGATAATTTTTTAATAAACAATAATAAAATATGTAATACATAATATTTTTTAAATTAAATTCAGTAGCATAAAAATATAATTATATATATTGTAATTATAATTAATTTATAAGTGTATTTCCCATTAAATTATGTTTAATAATAAAAAAATAAACTCGATATTTCAATCACATCATTTTATTTCATTCCCGCATAAAACGCTTTCCCGCTTAAGACGTTTTAGAAAGCTGGTCCCTTAAAGAGCGTCTTAAGCGAGTTTTACTGTATTTAATATAACATATTATTTTTTGATGCTTTTCTTGAATATGGAAGTTTTTGAGTATAGTGTGAGTTTTTTATCTAATCAGCCCATATTATTTGACTCCCAAACTAAATAAAATTTATGTAAAATTTACGGTACAAGAAAACGTAAGTAAATTTGTATGTTTTATGAACAAATTTGATTGAAATATAATTAGATTCAATATGAACTTATTTCTTAATGTTGACAAGTTCATTCCTGGTTTAAATATTCGGTTTTGTCTTCGTTGAGACAGTGAATTACGATTCTTAGACGTACACTTCATTAATGTGGTTGTAATGAGGTTAAACACATTCATGCAGTTTTATTTTTATCCTACGCTCTTAAATTTGTACTACAACCTTTTAAATTTTAAGGTTAGTGTCATTTACTTATACTATAGGAGTTATTTTTATTAAGTTATAATCAAAATATAATTGTATGAGTTATGGAATTATAATATTGTTGAAACTGTACTTTATAGTGCAGTTTTTCCATTAATTATGGTTTTAGTTTGAAAATTTTAAATAAATCTTTCATAAGTTTTCACTTGTGTTCAGTTTATCGTAACAATTAACTTTTATGTTTATTTCATAAAATATTAAGTTAAAATTTTTATGTTAAAAACTACACAGAAAACTATGTTCTGTGTAATTTATATGTAAAGAGAAGGTATTTCAGTATTTATTTATTGTTTAAGTGTTCATCATTGGTTGGGTTTGTTTTAAATGTTTTTTTGAGATAAAAGATATGTATTAATTAAATTACTAATAAAAATGTTTGTGTAATAGTGATAAGTCGGTAAATTCATAAAATAAAATTGATATTCCATCTTTTATCGAATGGAAATGACCTAATAATCAAACTTTGTATAATACTACGTTCTACACAAAGGTACATATGTACTCTGTACATATTTTATATAAGTACATTGTCTATTGATAAATACGACGAATTTAAAAAATATGTATTTGCACTGAAGTATTGTTGGTGTAAAATTATGAATATTATTACTATTTCAATGTCTAGAAGTTATGGTTTTATATATTTTAATTCAATAAATATACTCCTAACTATTATGTTAAAACACGGACGAATGCATCGAGCTTTAAGTAAATGCATGATATAATCACTAAAGATAATAATATCTTGATTTGAAATTTAAAAAATTCCAATTCTTAAGTATTGTTTTTAGTTTAGATGTATTAAACCTTAGGTTTTCGACAGTTACTTCTTAAGTTGGTTTCGTCAGAATAACCAACTTGTTATTATCATTAGGAATTTATTAATCACTAGGCACAATCTTTTTTATAATTGTTAAATATTTTATGTATCTCACTTATTATATATTTCACATAAAAAATAATTTCTAAACAATCATATAAAAAAGGACTTTTTGTAGTGGTTGTTTTTATTATTTTTACTTTATTCTTCATTATCCTAGCCTGATGTAAGTACATTTATTACGTTAATGTATAATAAGTCATATGTTAAAAATTGTGTAGTTTTATAGATAGTAATTATTTTGTCTTTTTATTAATCAAACCTTTCCGGCATTCAATTACGATTTTTTTTTTTTTTGTAGATAAAATTGGCCTTTTATTATTTTTACATTTGTGTAGATTATATATTTACAGTTCGTAGCGAAATATAATCATATGGTTTTATTATTTTTAAGTAGTTAAATATAAACGTTAATTTATCTTATCATATAATAAAGTCTGTCAATTGTTTATCATGTCCCATAGCATATTATATTTTATGGGAAGTGTAAAATTGTAAAATTGTAAAATTGTAATTGTTCAACGTTTGAAGAGATAATATGAAGTAATATTTATTTTATCAGAAAATGACAGTATAATAGAGTTAGGTGGCATGAAGACTTGATCTACAGAGACTATAGATATCTTAAGTTATTTGTCAACATTACATCTTAAGGAGTTGTATCTTTAGTTGTTAGTTAAGGGGATTGGAAGCGGCGATTTTCTGTCTTTGTCTAACACACGTGAACCATAGGATTATGGACGTGTTCTATTTCCAACGTACCGATTGATATAATAAAGCGATAAGAATTCTGAAAACAGATTTGAATTTGTCGTCAAGTTTACTTGAGATCGACTTTTTTGATATTACCCTCCTAAAATCCTAAAAAAGATATATAAAAAAAAAATAATTAAAAAAATTGAAATATTTCAATTTTTGGAAAAGTTCTAATCAAAAAATCTGCGAGTCATTGTAAATAAATTTAAACGAATTTTAATTAGTATCAAGTATAATTACCAATTAGTATTTTATAAAATTAAGTTTTTAATTTTATTACTAAAGTAAGTTTAACTTATATTTTTGTGTGATGTCAACCAATAATGCAGTATTCATCATGGTGTGCTCGGAGGTTAAAAAACAAGTGTAATTTTTATTTAACGTCTTGTAATTATCTAACTGAATATTGACGTGTATTCATGTTCTTTTGGTAGTTTTATTTCACCATTATTTTTCCAGTAAACAATTTTAATTATTATTGTTCAAGTTTAGGGTTTCAATAAATAATTTGATACATTACTTGATTATCATTTCAATTAACCACGAACGGTTACTTATTATGTAACAAATATTTGCATTACCTCGCGTAATGATTGTTTATTAATTACATTTTATTTCTACTCTAATATTATATCTACTTCAAAATATTTCTTTTTACAATTTTTGATAGTTGACGTAGTCAATGAACATTGTTCATTTCAATTTCATTAATATTTTTTCATTGCTTTTATGTCTTTTATTTTATTTGATCTTTTTTTACTCCATCTGTACACTTAGCACGACCATTTTTATTTTTTACCTATGGTCCTGTAGTATAATTTTATGAAACACTAAGATTTAAAACGGGTAAATAAATATAGAATAAAGTTATATTTTTTATACATTAAGATATTATTTTACTGTAAGAATTAAATTTTAATCAAATAATGAAAAATTGTATTATCCGATAAAAAATAAAAATACCACATCAATATAAATGCGTATACGTCATCAACATAGCCACACTTCATAGAATCGCTAGACGGTAGCTAGAAAAAGCAAAACTATAAAATTCAGCTACTTAAATTTTAATTTTTGTCCATTTCAACCTCTTAAAATCAAAATTATTCAAAATAATTTCTTATTGCACGCCTAGACTATAACATAAACGTAACCTGAAAATGTTAAGTTGTAATCTGTCATAGTTGAGGCTGTGCATTGATTATGAATCAAACAGTCAAGACTTCTTTTTTATATAAACATAAGTATGTATGTGTATACAGTGAAACCTCCCTTTACGGACACCTCTAAATAGCGGACACCTCCAAATAGCGGAAATTTTTATTGGAACGGGGACATTTCTACCACTTTTATATAGGAAAACCACTAAATAACGGACACTTTTTTGACAATTTAATTTTTGATATTGATAAGTTTTATCGTAAATATAGAATAATATAGTAGAATGGCTTAAGAAATATCTAATCTAATATAACTACAATACATTGTAATACTATATACAATTATAGTTTATCTTATCCGACCATTATTGTGTCAATGAAAACATTTTTCTAGTTTAGATTCTGTGATGTTACAATACATATGGACGTATTCGTAAACGTATTGCAGTACGCAATGGCTAGTAAATGAAGAAGATTAAGTCTGAAAGAAAAGATTGAGATTTTTGAATTTCGAATGTATAGTGTGCTATTTATTTACGCTCATTAATTTTTACATATATTATAATATCATAGTTTTAAGTAATATGTACAACTAAGATTTATCTATTATTAAAATAATACAAATACAAAATATACCTATATCATTATTATACATATATACATATTATATAAATGTTGAATATTATATTATGTAATTATTATTTTTCCGAATTATTTACGACATTTTTTTCCCCTCTGAATATCAGACATCTCTAAATAACAAATAAAATTACGGCGACCGAGAGTGTTCGGTATTTAGAGGTTTCACTGTATATATGTTTATATATATATATATATATATATATACCTTTACGCACGTGTGCTTTATATTGGTTAGATATGGATTATTTTGACTGAGGTTACGAATTACTAAATGATAATGAAATTATCACTAATATTTTAGAAGAAGAATATGAAGTGGATAAAAATACTTCTGAAGAAATATATAAGCCTTTACCATACATAAATCATCACGACATGTTCAACAAATTTATATATTAGTACGAGAAATTAGATGAAGTTGATTTGTCAAGTCTAATGTTACTTAGAAAAATAAAAACTTGTTTACTTATTTATAAAAAAATCGCCCACGATTCATATAAACAAATAAAAATTACTCATTTTTTAAAATAATTGTATTTAATCATCAAATTTAACAATACGTTTAGTTTAAAAATTAAAATTAATATTTAATAATTATAAAAATATTTTTATTTTTTATTTTATCCGTTTTATTAAATTATCCTTCCTATCTTGGTCTCGTTGCAGACGAATAATCGAGGTTATACTGAATAATAATTATAATTGTATGGTGTATGGTGAACAAAATTTGTTTAGATATAAATAAAGATCATATTTTATACAAACTTTTGCAGTTTATCGTTGCTTATACATTAAAAAAAAAATATACATTATTCTGTAATATCTGTTAAGTTGCTAGTCATTATTATAATTATTGTTCTTTTGTTAATAAATAATATGAAAGTGTATTTTTATAACCCATACAAGTTTCAAAATTATGGAGTTTATATGGGCATAATGCGTATTGTTTTTTTAAATGTGTAGTTAAGCACATGTTTAACATTAACTAAACATTGCATGTTTTATTTTATAAACTTAATTTTTTTTTAAACAACTTAAATATACAATTATTTTTGTCGATAAAATCAATTATAAGTTACATATTACGTTTACAATATTTAATTTTGCTTTGCGAATCATTTTATATCAAATGTAATTGAAACATTGATGAATCATTGATTAATTGAATAATTGTTTTTAAATGGATACATTAAAATATTATCAATAATAGTACAGTAATATTCTCAGTTTTTTTGTAGAATCGATATATAAATTTTATATACTGATAGTTACAAATATATCAGTCAGTTAATAACTTATTAACTAGCCATATTACCTAATCGATCTGGTAATCATTACAATCTTAAGTAATTAATATGGTATGTAAATTTAGTCTTGAATTTATTTATGAATATATTTATTTAGTTTAAATGTGTAAATTAAAATACAATATATGAAAAATAAAAAAATTTAATTTTTATTAAAAATTATAAGCTGGGCCCATGATTATATATTTAAACTATTCGTTACATTATCAATTATAAAATTATTATTTAATAGTTTTTCTTAGTAAATGTATTGAATTAATTAATTTAAATATAGAAACCTCGTTGACAACAAAAAAAGGCAACCCTATACTTTTTTAAGTTTTCAAAAGTAAATTGGCATCAATTGGGGTGCAATATGTTCTTGTAATGGTTAAAGGACTTTTCTACATCAACAGATAAGCTGCACTCGAATTGCGTCCAGAAATAAAAAAATTGATAAGTATTACATGAATTGCGTCTCGGATTATCTAGACAATTACGTGAATTGTGTCCGACATTATCTAAACGACTATACAAGAAACATGAAAATGGCCAATTTACTTGTATCGATTTTATTATGAAGTTATTGTTCAAATTTTTAACAGTCTTATAATTTTGTAAATTTTTGTAAATTAAATTTTTAAATTTTTATATAGTTATAATTATAAATTAATATAATTTAATTTACTTACTTCTAATTGCATAGCAACTATAAAAAACAATATTTTTAACCTACCGTTAGTAACTATTTGCTATTGACAGTCCTAAGTCTGTATAAAATGGGAAGGAAAATAATGTTTTTACTTTGGGACGCAATTCGTGTATTCGTTTAGAAAACCCGGGACGCAATTTATGTGAAAAAGGGATTTCAGAAAGCAATTCGTAGGTGCACCTAGCTGATGTTATAGTTTCAAATTATTAGCTCTTATTTCAGCAGAACTGAAGCGAGGCTTGCTACGCACGTTTGATGTAATCAGTAATTTCTAGTATATTCTTAACAGGATTTAACGACGATAATGGTGATTTTTTCTATATAGGGAAATGTTTAACAAAAATATGTAATAAAAGTAAAAATATGTAAAAAACCTCAAATATGTGATTTCAAACATTGCTTAAAACATTCAGATAGTCCTTAAATATACTTCCATAGATGAATCATTCGATTACTATCAATAATGACACATATGTATTGAATGTAATGAATTATATATACATATAAAACCGCATCCTAATTATAATCATTGTTAGTAAAAAAAATACTTGTGTTTCGAATTATATAAATTAAATGTCCTAGAAGTTTTGCCTTATGATTTTATTAATAATTTAATTAATTTTTATAGTTGTATATAATCTAACCATATTTTGAAATTATTTGTAATCTTTTTGGCTGTGAAAGATTAATTGGATTTTAATCAGCTTTATCTAGTTTATTGTATATAAAAAAAAATGACAAAACATAATCATTTTAATAAACTTTTGAAAAATTTGGCTGAAATATTGTTTTTTATGTATACAATTCATTGCTTTTAATAATTATTTAAAAGTTATTTATCTGTTTATATTTTTCATTCAAAATATAATTTTAGTTGCATATCTTTATAATTTTAAGTGAATATTATAAGTGCAATTATAAGTCTTGAACACTAATTTATTTAATAGTTTGGTAATTAAATAGTTAATAATGTATAAATGCTAAGTAGCAACCAGTGTAGAAATTCAAGAAAATCCCAGTGTACAAAAACAACTTAGACTAACTGATTAAACTATTCATACTGAATACGTACGTATTCTTAGGTACGTTATGTTATCTGTTATTTTAATGTTGACTATCATTCTTTGATGCAACGTGTTTAAAACAAAAAAGATTAAACAAGTTTTATTGTTTGAAGTGTTCATGTTATCAACTATTTTAAAATATTAATGTTATTATATTTTAAAATAAAATCTACCGAGTGAAATGTTATTTGAATGCTGGTTTGGCTAAATTCAAACAAAAGTATTTCTCTAATAAAATATTTCAATAATATTCTATATTCTATGTGGAGATAAAATATGTTATTTATTTTTGGTGCAAAGGCGTCATAAAATCTTCTTGGTCTCGAAATTAAATATAAACATGTGTTGAATTATTTTGTGTATATATGATGATATTAAAAACATTTACGAAACAAAAATAGTGTATAGATTATTGTATTTAATAAATATTTTAGAGAAAATTTGTTGTTGAATTTAACAAAAACGTACGTAATATCCTGTAAATAAAACGTTATATTGTATCGTAAAGTTTTGTGTGATCCAATATTAAGTACGTCACCATGTGTGAATTTAATATCTCATAGTATCAACTGCAATGGTCACATGCGGTGCTATTGTTTACATTAAATCAATTTCGTATCTACTTGATATGCTATAAAGTATATAAGGTATAACAATATACTTTATATTATGTATGTATGCGTAATGCGTTATTTTCAACATTTTTTTTTTCTAAGATGTATCAATGAAGATCATTGCATTGGTTTTTCAGTTTTTCAGTTCGTACGTTTGTAAAATATTTAATTGACGTGATTTTGTTTATGTTAAAAAATGACATTCTTGGTTACTTCAGATTATTTTTAAAATTATAATTTTTTAGTTTAATTTAATAAATATTATCAGTATATTGCAAATGTTTGATGCTTATTATTGAGTTTTCATCAAATGCAGTTTAATATTTAACATACATCTCGGTATATACAAATTAAAGGATAAATTGTTCCTTTGATTTACCCAGAACTTAAAATAAATACATATAACTCGAATAGTGTAATGATTATTAAAACTTTATATTAATGAAAATATTTACAAATAAATATTTTTGTATGCAATAAAAATAAACATTTCAATATAGACGTTTTAAAATTATTATTCAAAAAGTATAAAATCAATATTTTTATTGTAGCCCGTAGTAGCAATAATAATTTTGTTGTAATTAGTATTTTTTTTTTTTTTTGAATTTCTTATATATGTCTGCTCGTGAGTTTGTATTTATATAGAAAAATATAATTTGGAGGTTAATATTATTTTTCTAATAAATATATTTATGTTAGTTTAATAAAATGAGTTATATAAAATGTACGATAAATGGATGTAATATAACATCCGGTGCTTTCTTTATAAGCCTCTTGGTTAAATATTTTAAGTAAAACATTATTTTATGTGCTTGTTAAATTATTTTACAAATGAGTAGTTTTTTATGGTTTTAGAGATAATACTGTTGTGAATGAAAACTAATTAGTTTGTAATTCTGGATCACATGGCTACTGGGTATTTCGAGGCAAAGTAGAACGTTGATTAAGCACCATTTCATACAACAGAGATTAATATATATATATATATATATATATATATATATATATATATATTTAAATGTATATATATTCATTTTTTTTTTTAAAATATACATAGATAATTTTTAGATCAATAAATAATATAATTTTTTTTCTTGTGTTTTTCTCTTGAACAGAATATTTTATTTTCCAGTCATATTTAGTCAACCCATAGTTAAATATATGAAGGAAAATCCAGTATTAGCAGGAAGAATGGGAGTGAACGGAGCTCGTTCTTCAATAGAGATTTCGTGTTCAAAAAGTAAAAACTTAAGAAATTTAAATTTAAAACCCTGTTTATTGTATAATTTAAATTAATTTGTCTACATTATTGTATTTGTATTTTTAACTAATAATTTGGGTTTTGGTATTAGTTTACATATGAAATAACAAAGCAAGTTTCTACCATTCTGCCATTATACTATTTATTTTTATCGTAATAATAATATATTTAATAATTAATAATGATAGTATATTATTAATTTTAAGTACGATTTTTATAACCTACTAATTAATTAATAAAATATAAATTCTTACAAAATTATTTTTAAATAATAGATAATACTTGTATGATGTATGTCTTTAACAATATACAGTAAGATTTCCGTTAAAATGGTCACCTCTATGTAACGGTCATTTTTTTTGGTCCCGTCAAGTGTTATGAAAAAAATACATTGATATCTCTATACAACGGTCACTCTAAGTAACGATTACAGTATGAGTATCCAAAATGGAAAAATTATAAATTATTTTGTACATTAGTTTTTCATTTATCATGATGTTCATTAAACAACCTTGATATATATACATTATGACATAAGGTGATACGTTTTTTGGAAGTAATTTTAGCATGAAAAAATAAACTCAAATTTTTATGATGTTTTAGTATCAGTCAATATGAAACTATGTACATATTGGCTGAAATGTGAATGTTCATGAATAATTAAAATGTTTTGAAAAAGAAAAATATGGATTTTTCGAGTGAACGTTTGTAATACAATAAATATTATTCAAAAATGGATCTAACCAATATTTAGCATATGCATTTTAATGTTCACGCGTATATAAAGATAAACTGTAACGGGTTTTTTTTTCATATACCTATATTTTATAATAATGTCACATGGCGGGCAAGCGCTATAGTGCATGTCGTGTTATGTTAGGTGAACAGTGTGTTTTAGTTCACTGAACACGTTTAAAATGGATATAGACAATAAATAATAAATAAATAATATCCTCGAATCGAGTTATTGTGAAAAGTATTTTTTGAAATTATCATTTGACATTTCATATACCATCGTGGTCCGTCGTGGTCTTGTCGACATCTCGATTCACGGCCGTTGCTGATAGCAGTATATTTATTATTATTAAATATTCATGCGCATTTGTGTTTTGCTGAACACAAGTATTATGCGACTCATCAAAACAACTTAGTGTATACACCGTATAAACCGTATACCGGGTAGCGTATTTTGCAACGTGGGTACACTCTCATAGTATAATAGGTTACTCTCATAGTATGATGTACGGTTTTATGATACGCATACATTCCGCCATCCATTACTACAATAGTGCAACATGGCGCTGGACTTTCGTTGTTTCTTGTTTAACTTGTCAAGTTATTGTCAAATATTATTAAATAAATGTATAAGTAAATAATTAATTCATACTGTAAATATCAGAAAATTTACTAATTCAAAATAATAATATTTATTATAGATTGATAACATGAAAAATTATAATTTACACTAATTTAATAAGTAAATATTTATATTTAAGATATTCGGTTACTGCAAAATTTGAAAATCGTGATAATAGATGAAACAATAAGAAGTAGTGAAATATCAGCGCCATATTTGCGCAGCATAAGACTAATATGACATCATACCTAGTTTATTACATTTTGGGTACATTCAGAATTATCCTTCTGTCATTAGCCTATACATTCTTATTACATATTTTATTATCATTTATTACCCTTGTTCATTTTATTCTCAAGAATTTAATTGCTGCCATCAAACTTTCCAAGTTTTCTAGCAAATGCATGAACATTATTTTTATTATTCATTGAAATTCGAAACGTTGAATTTTGTCGGTTGATTGACGTAAAATTAATTCATAATTTGAACCTTCGAAGTATTTTACAAATGACTTGAAAAAACTTCCTAGTTAAATGATTAATTCATAAAAAATATATGAATGTACTATAAGTATTATTGAAGTAAAATATTTGTGCATTTAAGTAATGAAGTATTTTTGATGACATTTTAAATACTTTTTTGTATTACAAAAATTTTGTTTTTTTTTTTTAAAACATGAAAACGTGGATCATGAAATCAGGGCTTATTTTAAGGTTTTTGACATTTTATGTCTTTTCTTTGGCACATAGAATCAAAAAGCGTTACATATCATTCCTTAGCAACACCCCTTAGCAACCGTCTCCTAGCAACATTCTAATATTTATATATTTGTATAATATTTATAATACAATATATAAGATTATAATATAATATTATATATATAGTTATAAAAAAAAAAATTGTATACTAATATTACTAATAGCAATCGTGTCTTTATTTTTTATCAATTATCCTATAAATATAATCTATATATAGTTATGTGCTTCATATGATGACAAGGACGGCAAAGACATAAAATGTGGTACTTCATTACAGACTCGTATGCAATATGGTTTTGGACTCATTGTAGGAGATTTGGTTCCGCTTGAAACAGAAATTTTAGAAGTTCATATGACTTAAAATCTTCCCCTCTCCTAACTTTCATCCTTCATCCCCTAATCACACTAAGCAAATTATAACTACGCATTTATTAAATTATAGTTGCGGATTTTCTTAGAATTACGCAAAATGTGTCCAAACGCACGTTAAAATAAGCACTGCAGGAAACTAAACAAATTATAAATATAAATATGTGTTATAATACATTATAATAATATGTAATTAATATGTAATATGGGATATAACAATAATTATCGATAAGGAAATATGTAATTATTTTGAAATAATAAAATATATGACAAGAATGGTAGAAGGGCAGTTCTGAATGTAATAGTATTTACAAAATACGCTACCGGGTATACTTTACGCATATTTTCTCAGGAACTGCAATCTACTGTGTTATTATTTACCTACGTGTGCCATTTCTCCTTCGTGTTTCTAAAGCCATCGTCGCGTTGTATATTTATTATGAATTATTTTTTGTCTCGTTTACATTTTATGAGCCACTGCAAAATTATCAAAATTATGTCGATCAATTAATTGCGTAGTTTTTAAAAATAGTTTTTCTCGTACCGTTTGTTTTTAAGACATCGTGGTTATTATCATCGTTTACGCACACACTTACAATATTTGCACGTGGCTCAGTGTACACGCGAGGGCACACACCAAGTGTGAATGATATTATTTATTCATAATATTTATCGTTATGCGTTTTTTTGTCGTTTCTAATAACTTTTAATCGAAAAATTATGTAAATCGTGTTTGTTGAAGGTTCTCTTCGCTTTACCATCACCCCGTGCTGCACCTTGTATATTACACCAATAATAATGTTATCGCACAGATATGTGTGTGCATTGATTGTTCGCATGTACGTGCGTATACGTCGATTGTTCCTCCCGCGGTCGCAGTCAACAACTCCGCGTAGGGATGGACTCGCATAACGTGGGTGGCGAGGAGGTTGGAGAGGTTTCCGATTTCGCAAACCAACAACCCCACCACCACCTATCCCTTCGTCGCTTCCTTTCCGCGTTTCCGCGTGTTCACGTTTGCAAATCCGAACACGTTTCGTGTTTTTATAAGACGTGTGTAATGTGCACGTTGTTACCTGTTGATTACCTCACTGTTGATCACTGTGTATACCATAGTCGAAACATTACCGTTCGCGTGCGCTTGCTATGACGTAATGTTAAACGATTAAAATTTGTTTTTTCTCAGCAGGTCGCGGGAGATGCAGCACGTGTCATCGTCGTCGTCAACAGATTATCATCATCTTCATCAACACATCATCATCGCCACAACCGTTGTGTTCGTCGGACGCGACGTTCGGTGCGATCGATTCCGCGGCATTGGTCGATCGAGGATAGAGGAGAATAGCGTTTGAGCTTACGACGGAAACAACCCCGCCGCCGCACGACCAATCGCTGGTGTTGAAAGCATTGGGTTTTTGTAACGATACGGTTCCCCTCTCCCCGAGCGTCCGTTTGGCAAGTGTATTTATTTCCCCCGTTCCCCATCCGTTTTGTCGGGTGCTCCCTGCGGTCGTGTCCCACCACGTTCGGCGGCGCGTTGTTCGCCGCCGTCGCTGGAAAATCGCGTGCGGGCGCAGCAACAGTATGATGTGCGCCACTGCCGCCACCGTCGATGCCGCCGCCACCGCCGCCACCGTTGCCGTTGATGCCGTCTACGTCGCCGCCTACGTCGCTGCTGTTGCTGTCGTCACGACGGACGTCGTCGTCATCACCGCCGCCGCAGCCGCGGACATTGCCGCCGTAGAGTGTCGGGGGGCGCCACGCGTTTTCAGTCAACGATGATCGCCACCGACGCCGCGGTGTGCACACCATGTGACGCGTGAACCGGCCGCGCGATCATTCGCTGAACTTAATAATACTCGTAAATCACATAATATACATACACACACACACACATATATATATATATATATATATATATATATATATATATATCACGTATGTACGTGTAAATAGTGCGCGAGTCGTACGCGTAATAGTGTTTTTACCTCGCTTGCCCGTGTACTGCGAAAAATAATATAAACGGACATTTTGTTAAAAAAAAACTGTTTGCGCAACCAGACGAATTTGTTTTTTTTTAATACCGATTACCATTGTTCATTATCATCGTTAATATAGTTCGTCCCTCCCGTTACACACACACATTATCCGAAAAATGAAGTACAAATTTTTGCTCAAAAACTGCCGATCATCATGAACGCCATCAGGTGGTTGTCCGTGCTGGTCTGGTTGTGGTCGCTGTCCGCGACTGTGGCCGACGAGGAGAAGATATGCGGCAGCATAGTGGTGCGCAACACTGGCGACCGCTTGTCCGCGCTGCATAATTGCACCATCATCCGAGGCCACGTGCAGATCGTGCTGCTGGATGCGACCAAGCCGTCCGACTTCGACATTATCAGCTTCCCACAGTTGCGCGAGATCACTCAGTACCTGGTCGTGTACCGCGTAACCGGGCTCACCAGCCTGGGAAAACTGTTCCCCAACCTGATGCTAATACGCGGCCTGCACAGCTCGCAGTCCACTTTTCCCGGGTTGTCGTTGATGATCCACGACAATGCGGACCTCAGAGAAATCGGGCTGTATAGTTTAACTAACATCACCCGGGGCTCCATCATCATATCCAGAAATGCTCGTGAGTTGCTCTCTTGTCATCGTTGTTATTGTTAGTTTCATCCCCCGGACGATTACCCCAATCGACTGCACGCGGTCACTTCACCACTACTACCACCACAGGTATCGGTCGTACGCCGTGTCAACATTGCTTCCAAGAGGACTTTCATTTTTTTAAAAAAAAAAAAAAGTATACGAGTGTTGTCGGTGCGGGTTACGGGACGCAGCTTATGGGATTTTATTAATTTCCTACTCGAAAAATCCAACGTTCGTGCAACAATCTGTTATGTATTTTATGCCGGGAACTAGGTATCTGCAACTATTCCACCGACCTGTACTTCTTGTATTATAACAATGTCTGTGTGGCATCATCTCGGACTTAGTTCTCTTAGACTCTTAGTTCAAGACCCATTCGTGCAGTTGGTTTTAACAGGGTTTGAATTTGCTGTAATAATCGTCAATTTCATCAGACGATTATCAAAGTAATAAAAACAAATACTTTATACGTGAAATGGAGGTAGTTTTTCGTATACTTTTTTGTTGCTGCTCGCTAATATTTTGATTATTTATTTCCAGTCGTAATTATATAGAATACTTACATTTTATTTCAAATACATAATAGTACATCGTGTTTAAAAGTATCGATGTATTTTTTTATTTTATTTTTTTACTTCATCATCTTTGATATGTTTCATGATTCCTATCAATTAAATAAAAATATATGTCAAGATTAGTCATTGTATATTAATTATGCATACCAAACTTAATAAAATTATTTTTATAATTATATTTGTTCGTACACCGTGTATCTACACACACACACACACACACACACACACACACACACACACACACACAAAAACATACACTTCTTTGATTTTGTTCGGTATTCGGTTCACACTGACCGTTTTATTCGTACCTAACTTTATACAAAATTATCTGCAGTTATTATTCTACATTTTCTACCAGTTTCCACATTTTTTAAATGCTAATTTTAAGTCGATACGTTTTTTAACCTGTACTCGTACCATGTCTTTAGCTATAACAGCTTCAACAGCTACACCTACATATGACGCGTGCCGTCATATTTAGTGTATTTATTACGTGAAGTTCGGTGTAAAATTAATCTCGACATTTTCCTGCTTGAGAGAATGAATGTAATTTCTAGTTATACGTAAGAATACATCAAGAATATTTATGTATGAAAAATCCCAAGGATTATTAAAAAAAAAAAAAAACAATTGCTAAAAACTAAAAGCTCAAAAAATCTGGTTAAATAGTTATTTATTGTTTTTTTTTTATTTATAGAGCCGTACGGTTCAAAATACAATAAAATTACATTTGTGCAAAATTATTTAAAATAAAATTGTGCCTATTATAATTATTAAAAATAATTTCCAAATATCATACATATATATACATATTGTGGAATGTACAAACGAATTTAATAATAATTTCAATCGAAACATTGGGTTTATTTGGAAAATAATCTACAATATTAATATTTGATTATCATGTAATCAATTTCATTCAATTACTGTGGTCATGATATAAAGATAAGATGATAAAATTTATAACCGTTCAAAAATATTGTTCCTTTTTGTATCATTCAACGCAAATGTGTTCATCAGATAAGTTTGGTTAATTGTTTTATAGTTTCATTTCTTATTATTGTATATTTTTGTACATTTTTTTCTGCTGAACATTGTTTTCTATATTTTTACGAGAAAAATGTATTTTATCTATATCCATTACAATAAAATAACGGGAAGTAATTATTGTAAAATTTATAAATATTAAAGAATTTGTTTTGTTGAGAATCATAAAAAATCATAAAATTGAATCTTCTTGAAAGTTCTAGATTAATTATTCGATTTTTGGTTTTTTGAGAAAAGGCTCGTATTCCAGTATGATTAGAAAAACATTGTATAACTAAAGTTGAATCTAAATATGATGAATGGAGAACACTTCTAAGAAAACACAAAAAATCATAAAGAACTAGAAAAAATATTTTTGAAATCCTTAGAAATTTGCAACCTGATATTTGATGTTTTTTTATTGTTAAAAAAAAGTTATAGTCCAATGTTTAGAGATTTTCGTAAAAATCACAAAACTACTAAACTTCAAATATCTAGGGGCGTTGTTTAAAGTTTAATAAATGATTTCAAACTTCGCAGTTAATATTATATCAGGTAAAATTTTTATTTTTAAGAACCATCCTTGTTGAATATACACCCTGATAAATCGTAAATGGATAAATAATTTGTTATTATGGTATATATTATTATTTTACGCACAAAAAAAGTTTCGTAGGGATTCACATTTAATTTATTTAATTTATTTCATCATAAAGGATGATTATAGATAATTTTGAAAAATAATAAATTAGTATTATCAATTTTAAACATAATACTTAAAAACACATTATGTACAAATAAATATAAAATTACAATGAAAATAAATCTGATTTGTAGCAACATGATTTTGTGATTTTATAAGACTAAAATAATATCAAAAATAAGATGATCACTATTACTATTTCGAATTTCATTTTACAGGTAGTTTATATAACTTATTCGCTCTAACAGAAAATAAAACACACATATATATATTATTTACGTTCGGATTTAAATTATATTTCTTAGATGAAATTGTTTCAACAAACAATCTCACTATAATATTTCATATATTAATATTTCTATATTAATTTTTTTGATATTTTTGTAGGATTATGTTATGCAAATACAATCGATTGGGGCCAAATCACTAATGGTGTTAGTAATGATGCTAATATAATCAATGATAATGAAGTTGCATATAAATGTCAAGGGTGCTCAAATTCAGGATGTCCAGAAGATAGATGCTGGTCACAGGAACATGGACGATGTCAATTAGGTCGATTAAAAGGTTGCCATCCTTTATGTGCCGGTGGTTGTCATGAACCACATTCTGCTAAGCATTGTTTTGCTTGTACTGCATATTTGCATAATGGCGAATGTATTAAAGAATGCCCCCATGGCCTGTAAGTATAATTATTAACTATCTGGCTTTACTTTTTGTTTTATTCAGCATATTGATAATTGTTTTATTGTTTAGTTATGGTCATCTTGGGGAGTGTTTGACTGATGAAAAATGTTACCTTATGCCAGTAACTAGAGAAGAATCTACTCCAGATGAATTGAATTTAAATTATATTCCATTTGACCGTATGTGCCGTGAAGAGTGCCCATATGGGTTTGAAGTCACGCCAGATAAAAAGAGTTGTACACTATGTACTAAAACTGAAAATGGAAATTGTCAACGTAACTGTAATAGTTTCAAAATTAGTGATGATGTGTTAAGAAGAAATGATGAATACCGGTTTCATACCAACTGTACAACTGTTAAATCTTTAGAGATTGAAGTCAAGTATGGAACTAGTGAAGATGTAGAACGTCGATTGGAAGAGTACATTGGTAAAGTTGAAATTATATTGGATCAGCTAAAGATTATACGGTCATATTCATTGACTTCTTTGAATTTCTTGCGAAATTTATATGAAATACGCGGTGAAAATACCGTTAATAAAATAGCTTTGGTAGTACGTGGAAATAAGAATTTACAAAAATTATGGACTACCAAAGAAAATGAAACCCGTGCTGTAAAGATATTAAATGGTACAGTTTCATTTCATTATAACCCTAAGTTATGTATGTCAGAAATATATAAGTTTGGAAATTTATCTTCTCTACCTGCATTTTCAGATATAGAAGTATCAAATATATCTAATGGAGATCAGTTTGCATGTACTGTTTATAATTTATTAGTAGAAACGGTTAAAATTGAAACACAATCTATTGTTTTACGCATGCATAAACCTGTAGAAGTGGATAATCTAGAAAGGTTTTTAGTTTATTTTATTGAAGCTGCTAAATGGAATGAATCTATTGAGACTACTGAATGTGAAGGTTCTAGTTGGAAAATTGATGATATTAGTTCCAAAAGAGTTCTCAATGAGACTGAAATCTACCATGTCATTACTAATTTAGAACCAAACACTGAGTACATTTATTATGTTAAAACTTATACCATTGCATCCACAACTAGTATGAGTAATATATTTCATAATAAAACTCTTCCATCAAAACCGTCCACCCCTCAATACTTCACAGCTCAACCAGTGTCAAGTTCTGAAGTAGAACTGACTTGGAAACCTCCTTCACACCCTCATGGTAAATTAGTTCAGTATGTTATCAAAGGATTTCATTTAAAGGACGACCAAGCTGTTTTGGACCAGCGTAGTTATTGTAAAAATATAACATTTAGAGGTGATAGGGAGAGCTACAATTCTTCTCCATCAATTATAAGTAAACTGCAATCACATTCTGATCAAAAATGTGAGAAACAATGTGAACCACAAAAAAATACTGATTTTGATATGTGTAATGATTTTGAACATGGTATTGACTTTGATTTAATTCCAGTTCACAGTCGCAAGTTGATGTTTGAAACTTGCAGTAATTTTCTTAATACTTTCATTAATTCAAAGTGTATGGCTATGCAACACAATGATGAGACTTATTTCCAAAATAATATGAATGAGAATTGTACAGAAATGTGGTCAGTCAGTAATGTACTACATAATATTACAGAAGTAGATGGTAGCATGTCTCATTTGTACTACCAATTAAATGAAAATGAGACATCAAAGACTATTACACATTTAAAACATTTCAGTCGATATGTATTGTCCATATTGGTCTGTAGAGAGGTTGTTCAACAAGAGCTACTAAATTCAAGTAAGCACGTAGACTCTTGTAGCCAAGAGACATTGATATTAGTTCGCACATCAAAAAACAAAGAAGCCGATGTTATTGACAGTGATCGTATTCGTGTTTATGTGAACAATCATACAGTCAACATTTCCTGGGAGGTACCAACTTTGATAAATAGTTTAATACATAGTTTTAAGTTGGATTACAAGCGTGTTGATGTTGTAAATTATGTGTCTGTATGTATTACTATGAAAGAATATGAAGATGCTGGCCGATCTTATGTTATCAAGAATATGGTGCCTGGCAAATATCACTATAAACTCCAAGCAGTTTCATTAGCTGGAGAGGGACCTTTTACCAGTTTGAAAGTATTTGAAGTTACCAATATGGATTCTCTTGAAAATTTACACTTAGTCCTTATGATCCTTGTTTGTGGTTGTATATTAATTGTATTAACCGGTGTTATTATACGTACTTACTTTAGTAGAAAATTGTTACAACGTAATAATATGTATAGTCTGGCTAATAATCCTGGTTACATTGGTATATTAGTTGAAGACGAATGGGAATTAGCTCGAGAAGATGTTATAGTACAAAAAATTCTTGGTAGAGGAACATTTGGTACCGTGCATGAAGGTATACTTATGCCCCAAAATATTCCTTGTGCTGTGAAATCTGTAAGCAAGACAAACTTTTTGAGATATCATGCAGAATTTTTAAATGAAGCAGCTATAATGAAAAAGTTTAGTGAAGCATACCATATAGTAAAATTACTTGGCGTAGTAACCAAGAGCCATCCACCTTTGTTGGTGATGGAACTCATGGGCCTCGGTGATTTAAAAAGTGTATTGGTAAAGTGTAAGGAAACCGATAATCCACCTCCACCTAATAGGTAACTATTTGAAAATATTTGAATGAAAGTGATTTAATATATTTTAATGATTATATGTTCATATTTTAGGTATACTATTATCCGTATGGCTGCGCAAATAGCTGATGGTATGGCGTTCCTAGAATATAATAAATTTATCCATCGTGATTTAGCAGCACGTAACTGTATGGTGGCTAATGATATGACAGTTAAAATTGGTGATTTTGGTATGAGTCGACAAATCTATAACGGTGATTATTACCGTAAAGGAAATAAAGGTGAAATGCCTATACGGTGGATGGCGCCTGAGAGTCTAGGTGAAGGTATATTTACCAGTCAGTCAGATGTTTGGAGTTATGGCGTTGTGATCTGGGAAATGGTGACATTGGGTGAACAGCCATATTCTGGCAAAACTAATAATGAAGTTATGGCATACGTTCTTGATGGCCATTTGCTAAAGTTACCAATGTTCTGTCCTGATGTGTTATCTGATATCGTCAAATTGAGTTGGAATTGGATGGCTTCTCAGCGACCAAAGTTCCTAAAAATAGTCAAAACTCTTGATGTTTTTCTGGATGATAATTTCAGGTAGGTTTTGTAAAATAATTTAATTACTTATGTTATTACAGTATTTTCATCCTTTTTATAGATCAGTTTCATTTTATCACAATCATCTTGCAAATGACGAATCGCCTGCTGATCAATCGTTAATGTCTCCATGTACTACGTATGAAGAAGATATAGATAATGATAGCATTAGTTTTGAAGGCGGTGACACGGTAGCTGTTTACAATGCTTTCCATGTAGACAAAAAAAAAAAAATGAGTAATGGACATTTATCGCCAATGTAATTTTATTAACTTAAGTGGCAAAGTTAGTATTTAAGTGAAAATAAACGTTACCAGTAGAGTCTATTTAAAAATAGGTATTATATTTTGTTTTGTTCATATTTTATGAATGGTGCAAACTGTCATATTCTACTGTTTTTATAGACTATTAAGTTGTCTTTGTTAATTTTTTTTTTATTTAATTTAATATTTTTTGATGTACTAGTTTCATTGAAGATTTTTAATTTAGTTTTTTTTTACCACCTAAATGTAAAAACATTGTTCTAGTTTCTAGTCAGCGCGTGGAAATCTTGTCTCTCTCCACCGTCTGTTTTTTTATTTTATTTTTATTATTATTATTATTATTATTATTATTATTATTATCATTATTATTTTTATTATTATTATTATTATTATTATTATTATTATTATTATTATTATTTTGTTTAAATTATAATAGATTTTTATCAGTCTACAAAATAAAATTATATTGTCTCAGAAATACTTTTTTGGAACAAATGGACTGTGGTTATGTATAGTTGATAATTTGGCGTACTATTTTTTTTTACTTTTCAATATCCTGTAAAATATAATTTTTTCAATTACCACATATTTGCGCCCAAAAAATATTTTGAATACTGGTTTAATTATGTATCCAAAAAAGTATTTGATATTAAAGAAGCAGATATTTTTTGAAAATATTTTTAAACAAAAGTCTCAATTCAAAAGATGAAAATATAAGACTAATGATATCCCATAATTTTATCAAAAATATAAAGTTATTTATTAATTATGTAATTGTTTTTGATAAATGTTTTTAGAATTTTATTGTTGATACATTTATAATAGTTAAATGTCCATCTTTTAGTGAAATTCTCCATTTCTTGATGTTCAAATTATGTTTACCTAGGTATTAAGGCATGTTTAACAAAAATAACTGATTTTTTAAATAATTTAACTAAATTGGATCTCCAACTACCAAAATTGTTTCATTTTATATTATCTAATTTTTTTTTTTTTATAAGGCAATTTCAATTATGATGATAAGTGCATATATTTTAAATAATATTTCAACCGATAATTAGAAGATACATTTTATACTGTTTAGTATTGGAATAATTGAAAACATGTAATATATGTAATTTTGATTGAAATGATTTTGAAAACGTTTATTTATGTATCATTTGAGTAATTAAATTTTACGTGTAAACATTAATTTTAGTTTGGAAACACTGAAAATATATTTTTTATTTTGAACTCTAAATTTGGTGACTCGTAAAAAGGGGTGGTTAGAGTTGTTATAAATATTTAACTTGTTATTATAACAAGAAAATATACATATACATATTATATACATAAAACATGCCTATAAAATCAAATTCTAAAATACCTAAGTAATATTGAATTTTCAATTATTTCAGTGATCACAAGAAAAAATACATGTTTAAATAAAAATTTGGGTGCCACAGTTAAATTATAAATTTTCCTAATTGTGGCAGAACATAATATTTAAAATAAAATTAACGTATTAGTTCCATTGGTTTCATTACTTATAAATACAAGATGGTCATGTGCTTGTAGATATATTGTTTATATGTAAGGCTGACGGAGGGTGCCAGGTTATGTGCCCTAGTGACCCTCTCTCCGAAATTTTGCAAACGGGGCCATTGTAAATCTAAGAGTAAAGGACTCGAATTTTAACTGATGTTGCTCAAATCAAATATAATTTATTCGAAAATATTTGGTGGAAAATAAATTATATTTGATTTGAGCAACATCAGTTAAAATTCGAGTCCTTTACTCTTAGATTTACAATGGCCCCGTTTACAAAATTTCGTAAAAAGCTACAATTGATTACAAAAGTACAGATTATAAGTAATGAAACAATATGAGAAAACTATACGATATACAAGGAAAATGTTTTTGAGCGTTTTGTTAATACGATAGTAGTGCTCTATGGTCCAGTCTTGTGCAAAAATCGGTGAAGGATTGGTTCGGTCCGACTTCATATTTTTATGAAAGATTTCAGTCTGGTTTCTAAAATATAATCAGATCGGTTCGTTTTGGACCGGTCGGTCCCTGTTGGGTGGTTACGGTTCGTTTGAAATCCATTGAACAGCGATTTTAAAGACATTATTTATAAAATTATTAACACGTAAATTATAGGATCTACATTTTACCCTTGCTCCGTTGTTTACGCCATACTTTGTAGGTATATATCAGTGTTGTACACGGTGCTTATTAATAATTATTAGGTATCGAAAATATTTTCAAGAATATTTGTTGCAATTATTCTCGTACGGGTGACTTGGAAGGGTTTATATACAACTTCTAAGCCGCGAAAAGTCGATAGAATTTTTATTTATAAACAATGTGTACTTTTCTATATATTACATATTATCAGTTTTGTAGTTTTGTAATAATCTAGTAATAATCTACGATCAGTTTAAATCTATTTCGGCCAGCACAATTTTCTTTAAAATTTTTAATTATAAAAAACTTATGAATTATGATTGTATTTAAAAATTTGATATTTTTAAAAAAAAAATTATCTAATACTT
This sequence comes from Sipha maydis, assembly GCA_034509805.1. Taxonomy (NCBI): domain Eukaryota; kingdom Metazoa; phylum Arthropoda; class Insecta; order Hemiptera; family Aphididae; genus Sipha; species Sipha maydis. Next base: position 70,131 of record JASXSY010001529.1, read on the forward strand.
CGTGAAAAAATAATAAAACAATTGGTAATACAATTAAATGTTATAATATAATACATTAGTCGAATAAAAATACAATAATATTAAAATATGCATTCAGATTAAGTTTTATTTTTTATAATTATATGATATTTGTTTGAAAAATTTGTAATGACATATTTTATTATTTTTAAAGTCTTCAATGAAAGCTTTATTTCGTCGTTGTTTCACATATTTTATATCACGAGGTGTTTTTAAAATGTTGATACTTTTAATTGTTATGTCTATATCTATTTAGACTTAATTTATTAGTATAGCTAACCAGCTTATTATGGGTGTAGTATGCATAAAAGCGTTGATTAAAATAAAAAGTGGAACGACTCGCCAGCATTAGTAGTTCTAGCCAAACTTGTCGACGCAGCAGCCCAATATTGAGGTGGAAAGAAGCTTTCTTTATTTATGGAATTGTCAATTAAGTAATTATAGTATTTTTTTAATCATTCATCATTAGGACAGTCTGACATAAAATTATTTACAAAACATTCTGATACTTCATGTGGGTCTAAAAACAATAATCCAAAAGTGTGTCCAAAAATTTTCAATGCGGTCTGGTCTAAAAAAAATTTAGCCATTGGTTCGGTTCGAGTTCGATCCTTTGTTCGGTCTAATCCTTGAAATTATGGACTGTGCAAAGTACTATAAGATGCTCTAATTTTTTTTTTAAAAAGAGAACTAAAGAAAAATTGAAGAAAAGATCTATTTTGTAGATTTTTTATTTTTAATGTAAGTACATATATGTTAATTAAAAAAAAAAAATATTTTTTATAATTATTTTTTCGATATTTTTTTTGTAGCTAAATAAAATATTTAAAACAATACAAATTTTTATATTTAAATAACTTTGAATCAAATTTTGTTAGCGGAACAATAAAAACGGTACTATATTACAGACAAGATATTTTTATTTTTTTAGTCATAAATCCGTAGATTTGTTTATCGAAGCTCTCTGTGTTTCTCTATCATAACAAAATTCTTTCAGGTCTTTGTAATTTTCATAATTTGTATCCTGCATTATCTGTTTTATTTATTCTGTCCTTGGTCACAATAATTATTTGAAGAACTTCAATCAGTTTTTACATAAATTATTTAAAATGACGACACATTCTGACACTACATTCTCGTTCTGCAAGTCATATCGTTGTGGTGTTAAAACAGATACCATTTCAAAGAGGTTTGTCTATTTTTAGTGAAAATACTTTCTATTTACTTTTCTCTTGGCCGAGATCTACAAACAGAAAACCTCGATTTAAAACTGCATTTGGTGTACAAAATAATATTTAAGACGTCTGAAAAATTTATAATCTAGAGTCTCAATAATTATTTTTATAAATAAATACTAAATTTTAATAATAAGTACTAAATTTTCAACTTCATCATCATCAAAATCCAAGAACAAATGCTATTAAGTACACTTCTAAATTAGTTCAGATGTTTATTCAATATAATATCTAAACTTGAAAATATTCATAACCCTTCCAGTGTATAGGTATTGTTGTAGCGTATCGAGTAGTAAGTTCGACACAGTTACATAATGTTATGATGTAAGGATATTTAAATTAAATTGATATACTATCAAGAATACTTGTTATGGTATTAGGTACTGATATTTATTAACAATTTTAATTAAATCAACATATACGAAGTAAAATGGTAGTGATAAATGTAAGCTGAGCGTCTATACTGGATGGCTGGATACGTCTGAAGTTGGTGTTAAACCATAGCCCTTATACATTTTACCCGATCGTGTCACTGTTGATCCATTTGATTGCTCTCGCCAACTAGTTGTCCTTGTCCTTGTAATTTATAGATTTTTCCTTATTGTCGTTTTCGTGATTCGCAAGTGGCTTCCTTTCTATCACTATTATCTGATTGCTTCACAATTTGTTCATGGTCAGTTTTATATTAAGTTTTTACTTTTACATAGTTCGTGGTTTAGATTGTTATATACATATACATTGTTAGAAAGTAATCATTATAAATACATAGTAATTAATAATTATGTAAAAAGCAATATGATAATGATATTTAGTATATTTCACTACTGAATCGTCAGATCATTTTCATTCTTCCGTCGTTTGAAAATTTATTTTAGGCATTTTTCTGGATAGATACAAAATACATATAAATGGTTTAGCCTTACTCAATATTGACCGTGATGTTATCCTGGATATCAATAATATTATAGATGAATGTGCAAGACTAATAAAACGACAAATTTATATAAATGTATAGTTTTAAAAAAATGAATATGTATAAAGTATAGGTAAGTATTATATTTACGATATGTATCGTAAAAAAGGAATAATATTAATGATAAAATATTTTTATTACGTAGGTACAAATCAAATCAAGAAAAACACATATGTTTAATAAATAATTTTTGAATTTTTCTACGATAAAATTTAAATTTAAAATAAATTAGTTTAAATCAAAAAAATTAAAAATAAAACATGTACCTATTCCTTATTGATTGTATATAATCTAGATAATAGTTATTCTGCAATTTTGTCTAACAATTTTGGATTTGGAAAATATGTAACTGTATGTATAATATGTAAATATGTCAATATAATAAATATTATAACCATTTTATATTGTGCCAGTGTCGGATAAAAATTGAAAGTAAACAGTAAAAATAAAAACTGCTGTATTATAATAAGAACGTATCAGAATAACGTAAATGGACCATTAAGCTTATTTCAATTGGTATGTAATCATATGCTAATGAAAATTATCCATATCATCTTATAAAATATAATTCATAGTTATTTATAAATGTCCCTTTTAAATTGAAAAGTGTTATCAAAATAATTTGCGGGATGATAGTTGAAGCGAATAGGTATCCCGAACAATGATTGACTATTACAAATATACTTGTTATATTTGTATATTTGAAGTATATTTTGTGTAATATTTTTTTTTAGAAAAATTCATATAATAAACTCTTCAGTGTATTTTAATTAATTGCATAGTATATGATATAGCTATCACTTATTCAGTGCCACATTTCATTATCAATTCGTAGCAAAGATTTATACATTCATCCCTCCCCTAAAAGAAATACGAATAATTTCGTCGGGATAAGGGGCGTGTGATTTAATGATAACTTGTTAAGGTCCCCTCTGACGTTCCCTATAAACTTTACGCCCCGGGCCAACTAGGCGTTTACCTCATCACATCCTACACTGTACACTGCGTCATTGAACTCCGTTGTCACATATTTATTTTTTCGTCCGATCAGTATCAGCAGTAGGTATTGCCCTAAACACTATTCGGGATAGTATGATGCAGTTACGGTTTCCTAACCTATGGGTAGAAAAATATTTTTTATGTATCGCTGTTTGTAAACTAGGTAATGACAAAAAAAATATCTTAGTTGTCAAAATATACTTCAATATATATATATATATATATATATATATATATATATATTATATTTTAGTTTTGAAGTATTACGTTAATGCATATGATAAAATTTTTCATAATAAAATTATTATTAATATTGTTGTACTTAAGCATTATAGGTATTTTGTTTTATGATTATCTATGATTATCTATGGTTAAACACTGTTATAATACATATTAACATATAGAAAAATATTATTTGTATTCACGTAATAGTTATTAAAACTTTGTGTGATTTAAAGAACAAAACTAGTGAATCGTGTTCTACTGATGTTAGTTCCAATTAATTATATTTTGTGTAATATTGTACTGTTATTCGTACAAACTTAAGTAATTTGATTGACAATTTAATGGAAAGTAAAAAAAAAAAATCATTAATTTTATATCCCGGCAACTAAACCTTAAGTATATTTATAATTTCGTCTAAAATATTCTCCTTATTCTAGGCGACCAGTATATTATTTTAACATTGTTATGGATGGAACAGAGAAATATTCATGAAATCATCTTTTTAAAATCATTTTATGAAATACTTGGAAATACTTTTAGAAAATTAATCCTAAAAACCAAATACTACGTTAAATTGAAATGCACAAATTTATCACGAGTATTTATCTCAAAATATAACACGTCTGGTATAAAATGAAGATCAACAGAATTAGAAAAAGCGTGATTTTTGTTTTTATTAATTTTTATTGTTGAAGATTTTTTTTATAAAACTAAATTGCATATATTTCTACAGTAAATGAATAAAAATGATAATGTAGCTCGAAGCAACACGTTTATTAAATTTAGTAAATGAGGAAGTTCACTGGAAATTTACAGAGGAAAAGAGTGACGGGAGTTACGGACAGGGGAATGGTCCAAGAATGAAGTTACTATGTATATATAGTATGTATAGAAACATTAGGAACTCATTGGATCGAAAAATACCATTATACGGAGAAAAGAAAATGTTGATATGATCTTTCGGAAATAAGTGTTGGACAGTAGAAAACAATAAAAATGCCTTAACCTATCGTAGTGTGTATAATACGGTTAGCCCGAGTTCTCGGTGCGATTTGTCGTTTTCATTTAAAATATATTAATTATTCGTTTAGTATGGTAGCGCAAATAAAATGCGTACATTGGTTTTCACGTAAGAGCCAAACAAGCTTTGATCTTGGAAATTTAATTCTTTGTATTTATCGTATCCGTTCTGCACTACCCTACACTAGAGGTGACATATGTATCGAATTGCTTCGCCACTTATTTGTAACTTTAAAACGAAAGTAAGAAAAGGATGGAAAAACGGGCTGTTTCTTCTATTTGCTTTTAATTCTCATAATTTATACGGCTCAACCATATTTAGTACATAACTTGAAGTGTATAAGATGAAAACCGCGTGTGTATGAATAAGTGCTAACTAAGATAATAACAGCACGACGACGAATTAATTCTAATGAATATGATACAATGTTTATAAGTTCTGTTACATACAGTTTGCCCGAAAAGTTATAGAACTTTACATTTTAAGTGGCGTCATAAAATATTACGATAACGCAAACGGTTAAAGATAAAAAATAAAACGAAACTGCAGAAAACATTAAATTAAATGAAAATAATGAACTGGAATAATCTATGATCATCGCATTTCAACATAAGTGGTATTCATAATAAATTAGTAATAATTATTTATTGATAACGTTATAAATATTTCAACTTTCAAAACACTAGTATATTAGTATACTACAACCATAATATTATATTATGTTTGCATGCAATCTGTTTTAAAATAATAAAAACAACGTAGATGAAATTGGAGGGCAACAAAAACTATATTCTATGATTACAAGATCTTTACTTTAAACTATTGTATTAGAAATTGGAGGAATATTACATCATATTTCAATTAAATATAGTTATGAAAAAAATATATTATTTATACGAGCAAGTTTATGGATCAAAATGTAATACAATTGTAAAAATATGACTAAGATGTAACTACGCTTTAGTATCGTCAAACTTATACGTAAACGAATAGTAGTATTGGTTTTAATATCTCCCTGGTATTGTGTTTATAACCAATGGTTACAATATATTAAATTATAATAAATGACAATGAAATATTTTAATTAACTATAGGACATATTACCCGTGTTGTATAAAGATATTTTTTTTAAATATCTAGGTAGTTAATGATAAATGTTAATTATCCAGATGAAGATAAAAATTAGTATTTATTATTCAGATAAAAAATAAAATAGTATTTTTTATGTAGGATTTATCACAAAACTGTACATAAATTGTACTAAATATTATGTAATGCACCTAAATTTCAATTTATATTACGGTTTATGTTAACAATAATTTTTGATTTACAATATCGTACAATTTGTTATAATAATAATAATAATAAGTTTAGTTTATTGTTTTTTTCAAAAATAACAGCTTAAAAATTATACAAATTATACAATAGAATTATATAATAGAATGCGAAAAAAATTTGTCTCCAGAAGCCGTAGCTTGTGGGGAGACAAGAGTTCAAATGCATCTTAATATTATTAATTTTCCTTATCCACACTATTTACAAATTTAAATACAATAAAACATACGAAAAAAAACAAAATAAAAACAAAATAAAAATAAAGATAAATAACATAGTGATATATAATTGTATATTAAAGACAAATTATTAAAAAGTTTATATAGAAAAAGTAAATAAAACTAATTTTATTAGTTTCTATTCAATTTGTGATATTGTTATTTTATAAATAACATATTTTTTATATGAGGTAAAATTATCAAAACTGTTAATATTAATACAAAGATAATTACAAAAATATAAACTGATATAATATGGATTTCTTTTACCAAAATCACTATTACATTTGAACATTTAAAAGGTATTGTTTACAATTTGGCGAGTATCATAGTTGTGCTTAAAATTAAACTCTTTATGATTATAGGAGTACAAATTACATAAAACTTCTTTAATATACAGTTGTTTAAGTTTGAATAAGTTAAAAGTTTTATATACAATGTCAGTATTTGTACGATATGGTAGTTTGAAGGCAATTCTAAGTAGTGAATTTATCGTCGATGTAAGGTTTTTTAGATGTGTAATATAAGCTCCTCCCCAAGCTGAAATCCCATAACTAAAAATAGATTGAGCAAGTGCACAAAAAACCATTCGCATGGTAATTGGCAATAGGATATTCTTTAGAGACTTGAATTTATAGAAGAGGCTTCTAACTTTTTTTACAGTAATACCAATATGAGTATCCCATTTTAAGTACTTATCAAAAGTTACACCAAGGTATTTAATTGATTCAACCGATTTAATTTGAGTACAATTACAACTTAAGTTATTAAGATTTGAAGATTTCACTTTAAAGCAATTTAAATGATGTATTTTTATATTGTCGATAATTTGAGAGCTTTTTTTTGATATCGTGAAAGAAATACAACAAGTTTTTTCATAGTTTATTTCAAGAGAATTTGAACTAAACCATTTATTAACATCAGACATAGTTTGTGTCGCTTTAGAAACTAGTGAGTCTTTATTTTTATCATTGATTAGTACAGTGGTATCATCAGCAAAACACGTAATCAAGCCATCACAATTTAAATCTAGAAGATCATTAATATAAACAATGAAAAGTAGAGGTCCCAGCACGGTTCCTTGCGGAACTCCGTAATTTAAAGTGTTATAGTCACTGAATACATTATTTATTTTAACTCTTTGGTTACGGTTTGTTAAAAAACTTTTTATGAGATTGTTTGAAACACCACGAACTCCATAATTGTATAGTTTTTTTAATAGTAAACTATGATCTACGGAATCAAAGGCTTTTTTAACATCGAGAAAGATACTAATTACAAAATCACCCTCGTCCAGTTTTTTGTGGATATTACTTACAATATGTTGTAACGCTTTAGATGTACCTTTATTTTTCCTGAAACCAAATTGATTATCAGAGAAAATTTGTGATGCTTCAAGAAACTCATATAACCTTGATTTTATACATTTTTCAAGCACTTTAGCTAAAGTACAAGTAAGAGATATTGGGCGATAATTTGTACAAATGTTTTTATTTCCCTGTTTAAAGAGTGGAATTATAGTAGTTTCTTTAAGTGCATTTGGGAAAATTCCAGAAGTCAATGACAAATTAAAAATATATTCTAAAGGTATAATAATATCATCGATAATATGCTTCAAAACATAATTTGTTAGACCATAAATGTAAAAAGAGTTATGTTCTTTACTATTTAGGATATAATTTTTAATTTCATCTTTAGAGATTGGCCTAAGAAAAATAGAGTTTATATTAGCTTTGTTATCAGAATTGTTTATAGTGATATTTGATGTTGAAAGTAAATTAATATTTTTGGCGATATTTCCACCTACATTTGTAAAAAAATTATTAAATTTATTGGCAATATCTTTGCTTTCATGGATAATATTATTATGATTTTGTTCATCTATTAACGATGCAACATTAGTTGGAGTTTTTTTACAATCTTTATTATTTATTGATTCCTTAATTAAATTCCATACTTTTTTTGGATTTCCTTGTGCTATACTTATTTCCTTAGAAAAATATATATCTTTAGTAGATTTAATAATTTTTGTTAGTAAGTTTCTATATATTTTGTAGCTAGATTTGAGTTTAGTATTGAAAGGTTGTTGTTTAATTTTATTAAACATTTTATCTCTGTGCCGCATCGATACAATTATGTCTGTAGTGACCCATTTTTTAATTTTATATTTAAATTTAGGTTGGTGAAATTGTTTGGTTGTAGTAGATAAGTTAATTGCATTATTTATTTTATAAAGGAACGAATTTATTGCATTATTGATATCACTTGTGTTAACAACATCATACCATGTTTCTTCTATACATAATTTTTTAAGTAGATCAAAATTTATACTATCGACTTTTTTATTTTCAGAAATTTCACCACTGTTTATGTTTCCATTTTTAGTTTTATTTAATGTGAGAATTACAGTATAATGATCAGTAATAGTATTTTTACATACATATCCTTCAACATTATCAAAACTTATACAATCTTTATAAAAAATATGATCAATGCAAGATGACGTGTTATTTAATAAATTATATCTAGTTGTATTATTAATGCATGATTTGAAACCAAATGTAGACAAGACATTAAGATAACTAACAGTATCAATAGTCTCTAGCTGTAAATTAATATTTATGTCTCCGCAAAAAATAACTGGACCTTTAACAGGGATATTTTTTAAATAATTTTCTACACTATCAATAAAAAGATTTTGTAACAGACTAGGTGAGCGATATACACATATTATATTGAATATATAATTATTTTTTAAAAAATTAAAGTTTATAGAGCTACAATGATCAATTACGTCGTAACTAATAGCATTTATATTTATTGAGTTCCTAATATAAACAGAGATTCCGTCAGACTTATTTAATTTCCTATAGTAATTATAATTTATGTACCCTTCTATTTCGAACTCTAAAGAGTTATCCTCTAGCCAAGTTTCAACCAAACAAATAACATCGAAAATAATTTCAACAACAAATTCTTTATTATTTTTTAAATTAAAAGGATAGTAACGAACTAGGTAAATAACATTTAGTTATTTTAGCATTTTTTATATGAATGCATATATTTTGAGGTTTACCAAAATATTTTACAAGCGTATAATAATTTTTTTACATATAATTTTCAATAGCATTTAACTAAATAAGAGAATGTTTATAATAATTATCATAGAGTTAATTTTAATCAATATTTTTAATCTTTAAATATTTAATATTATTAATTTAATAATAATAATTATAATTATTATTATTTAATAATTTAATAATTTATTTTATAATACCTATTTAAATTTTTTTTTAAATATTTTTAATTTTTTTTTTTAATATTTTTAAAATAATTAAAAAAAATTATTATATGTTTGTAAAATATTTTGGATGAAATTATCGAGTAAAATTAAATGTTTGATAATAATTATTAAATACTTGCTCATAGTTAATTAAAATACTTATGAAAAATACATAGCATGTTTATTCTTTTCATATTTTGCCAAGTTATCTTTACGTGCAAAAGTATTAGGGCATTGTAAAACGAAAAGTGTTATGGTTTTAGTGTGTGATCTTTGCTAGAGAGCACTTCTTCTTTTGCTTCGCCTTCCTCCCAACTATTTGGGGTCGGCCACCCTTGTCCTACACCTCCACTTTACTCGGTCAATCACATCTCTTCTGCACACACCGACAGCCCTCATGCCATTCTCCAAAGTCTCCAACCATCTCTTTTTTGGTCTTCCTCTTCCTCTTTTCCCTTCAACGTCCATCTTCATAACCACTCTTACTGCATTCGTTTCCTCTCGTCTCATCACATGCCCAAACCATCTCAGCCTATTTTCTCTCATCTTGTCCACAATTGGCGCTACACCAACACTACCTCTCACGTATTCATTCCTTATTCTATTTTCTCTTGTCACTCCACTCAACCATCTAAGCATTCTCATTTCCGCGACACTCATACTTTGTTCTATTCTCCTGTTAACCGCCCAACACTCTGAACCATACAGCATAGTTGGTCTCACTACACTTTTATAAAATTTACCTTTCAACCTAAATGGAATTCTCTTATCGCATAACACGCCCGATGCTTCTCTCCATTTCATCCACCCGCACTTAATCCTATGTTTTACATCCATGTCAAAGCCCCCGTCATTTTGAACAAAAGATCCTAAATATTTAAAGCTTTCAACTTCACCTATCACATCACCATCTATTGTCAGTTGTCTCCTCATTCTTTCAACTTCTTGGTCTCTTTGTCCAAAATCATACTCAATATACTCAGTTTTATTTCTACTAATTCTCAATCCCTTTTCTTCGAGGGCTAACCTCCACTCATTTACCTTAATATTGACAACTTCTAAGTTTTCTCCTATCAAAACTATATCATCCGCAAACATCATACACCATGGTATCTCACCCTGTATCTCCTTTGAAACCTCATCCATTACCACTGAGAACAGGTAGGGGCTTAGAGCTGACCCCTAGTGCACACCTACTCCTATACTGAAACCTTCTGATACTCCACACCGACTCTTGACACTAGTACTCGATCCTTCATACATATCCTGGATCAAATTAACATACATTTTTGGGACATTTTTTCTCATTAATGCCCATCTTAAAACTTCCCTTGGCACCCTGTCATACGTCTTTTCTAAATCTATAGGCACCATGCTTAGTTTTTTATTCTTTTCTCTGTACTTCTCTACTA
>JASXSY010001530.1:0-26078 GCA_034509805.1 Sipha maydis
CTGTTGTTTGTTTAGTATTTCAGTGGCTCCCAGGGGTTGATCAAATTCATAATTGAAATGAGGACTTTTGAAATCTATTCAAAATGTACTTCTGAACATTTTGTACCAATTTCATAATCATCGCCCAAATGCCCAGGTGTCCAGGATTCAATATATCGGAAAAATTGTACTAATTGAGTATATTATATATTGCTGTTGTTTGTTTACTATTTCACTGGCCCTCAGAGGTTGATCAAATGCATAATTGAAATGAGGACTTTTGAAATTGATTCCAAATGTGCTACTGAACATTTTGAACGAATTTCATAATTATCGCCCAAAAGCCCAGGTGTCCAGTATCCAGCATATCGAGAAAACTCGTACTAATTGAGTATATCAAATATTGTTGTTGTTAGTTTACAATTTCACTGGCCCTCAAGGGTTGACTAAATGCTTAATTGAAATGAGTTTTATCAAAATCAATTCCAAATATTCTACTGAAAATTTTGTACTTATTTCATAAATATCGCCCAAATGCCCAAGTTTCCAGGATCCAGCATATCGAGAAAAATTGAACTATTTGAGTATAATATAGTTTATTGTTGTTTGTATACTATTTCACTGGCCCCCTGGGGTTGATCATATGCATAATTGAAATGAGGACTTTTGAAATCCATTCAAAATGTTCTTCTGAACATTTTGTACCAATTTCATAATCATCGCCCAAATGCCCAATTGGCCAGGATCCAGCATATCGAGAAAACTCGTACTATTTGAGTATATTATAATTGTTGTTGTTTGTTTACTATTTCAGTAGACCTCAAGGGTTGACCAAATGCATAATTGAAAAGAGAGTTGTCCAAATCTATTCCAAATATTCTACTGTACATTTTGTACAAATTTCATAAATATCGCACAAATGCCCAAGTTTCCAGGATCCAGCATATCGAGAAAAATCGAACTATTTGAGTATATTATATTTTGTTGTTGTTTGTTTACTATTTCACTGGCCCTCAGAGGTTGATCAAATGCATAATTGAAATGAGGACTTTTGAAATCGATTCAAAATGTTCTAATGAACATTTTGTACAAATTTCTTAAATATCGCCCAAAAGCCCAGGTGTCCAGGATTCAGCATATCGAGAAAAATCGAACTATTTGAGTATATTATATTTTGCTGTTGTTTGTTTACTATTTCACTGGCCCTCAGGGGTTGATCAAAATCATAGTTGAAATGAGGACTTTTGAAATCGTTTCAAAATGTTCTACTGAATATTTTGTACAAATTTGATAAACATCGCCCAAATGCCCAAGTGACCAGGGTCCAGCATATCGAGAAAAATTGAACTATATGAGTATATTATAGTTTGTTGTTGTTTGTTTACTATTTCACTGGCCCTCAGAGGTTGATCAAATGCATAATTGAAATGAGGACTTTTGAAATAGATTCCAAATAATCTACTGAACATTTTGTACGAATTTCATAATTATCGCCCAAAAGCCCAGGTGTCCAGTATCCAGCATATCGAGAAAACACGTAGTTTTTGAGTATATTATATATTGTTGTTGTTTGTTTACTATTTCGCCGGCCCTCAGAGGTAGATCAAATGCATAATTGAAATGAGGGTTGTCCAATTCTATTCCAAATATTCTACTGTACATTTTGTACCAATTTCATAATCATCGCCTAAATGCCCAAGTGGCCAGGATCCAGCATATCGAGAATACTTGTACTATTTGAGTATATTATATTTGTTGTTGTTTGTTTACTATTTCACGGGCCCTCAAGGGTTGACCAAGTGCATAATTGAAATGAGGACTTTTGAAATCGATTCAAAATGTTCTACTGAACATTTTGTAACAATTTCATAATCATCGCCCAAATGCCCTGGTGTCCAGGATTCAGTATATCGAGAAAAATTGTACTATATGAGTATATTATATATTGTTGTTGTTTGTTTAGTATTTCAGTGGCCCCCAGGGGTTGATCAAATTCATAATTGAAATGAGGACTTTTGAAATCCATTCAAAATGTTCTACTGAACATTTTGTTACAATTTCATAATCATCGCCCAAATGCCCAATTGGCCAGGATCCAGCATATCGAGAAAACACGTAGTTTTTGAGTATATTATATATTGTTGTTGTTTGTTTACTATTTCGCCGGCCCTCAGAGGTAGATCAAATGCATAATTGAAATGAGGGTTGTCCAATTCTATTCCAAATATTCTACTGTACATTTGGTTACAATTTCATAATCATAGCCCAAATGCCCAATTGGCCAGGATCCAGCATATCGAGAAAACTCCTACTATTTGAGTTTATTATATTTGTTGTTGTTTGTTTACTATTTCACTGGCCCCCAAGGGTTGATCAAATGCATAATTGAAATGAGGACTTTTGAAATCGATTCAAAATGTTTTACTGAACATTTTGTTACAATTTCATAATCATCGCCTAAATGCCCAAGTGGCCAGGGTCCAGCATATCGAGAAAAATCGAACTATATGAGTATACTATATATATTGCTGTTGTTTGTTTACTATTTCACTGGCCTTCAGGGGTTGATCAAATTCATAGTTGAAATGAGGACTTTTGAAATCGTTTCAAAATGTTCTACTGAATATTTTGTACAAATTTGATAAACATCGCCCAAATGCCCAAGTGTCCAGGGTCCAGCATATCGAGAAAAATTGAACTATATGAGTATATTATAGTTTGTTGTTGTTTGTTTACTATTTCACTGGCCCTCAGAGGTTGATCAAATGCATAATTGAAATGAGGACTTTTGAAATAGATTCCAAATAATCTACTGAACATTTTGTACGAATTTCATAATTATCGCCCAAAAGCCCAGGTGTCCAGTATCCAGCATATCGAGAAAACACGTAGTTTTTGAGTATATTATATATTGTTGTTGTTTGTTTACTATTTCGCCGGCCCTCAGAGGTAGATCAAATGCATAATTGAAATGAGGGTTGTCCAATTCTATTCCAAATATTCTACTGTACATTTTGTACCAATTTCATAATCATCGCCTAAATGCCCAAGTGGCCAGGATCCAGCATATCGAGAAAACTTGTACTATTTGAGTATATTATATTTGTTGTTGTTTGTTTACTATTTCACGGGCCCTCAAGGGTTGACCAAGTGCATAATTGAAATGAGGACTTTTGAAATCCATTCAAAATGTTCTACTGAACATTTTGTTACAATTTCATAATCATCGCCCAAATGCCCAATTGGCCAGGATCCAGCATATCGAGAAAACACGTAGTTTTTGAGTATATTATATATTGTTGTTGTTTGTTTACTATTTCGCCGGCCCTCAGAGGTAGATCAAATGCATAATTGAAATGAGGGTTGTCCAATTCTATTCCAAATATTCTACTGTACATTTGGTTACAATTTCATAATCATAGCCCAAATGCCCAATTGGCCAGGATCCAGCATATCGAGAAAACTCCTACTATTTGAGTTTATTATATTTGTTGTTGTTTGTTTACTATTTCACTGGCCCCCAAGGGTTGATCAAATGCATAATTGAAATGAGGACTTTTGAAATCGATTCAAAATGTTTTACTGAACATTTTGTTACAATTTCATAATCATCGCCTAAATGCCCAAGTGGCCAGGGTCCAGCATATCGAGAAAAATCGAACTATATGAGTATACTATATATATTGCTGTTGTTTGTTTACTATTTCACTGGCCTTCAGGGGTTGATCAAATTCATAGTTGAAATGAGGACTTTTGAAATCGTTTCAAAATGTTCTACTGAATATTTTGTACAAATTTGATAAACATCGCCCAAATGCCCAAGTGTCCAGGGTCCAGCATATCGAGAAAAATTGAACTATTTGAGTTTATTATATTTGTTGTTGTTTGTTTACTATTTCACTGGCCCCCAAGGGTTGATCAAATGCATAATTGAAATGAGGACTTTTGAAATCGATTCAAAATGTTCTACTGAACATTTTGTTACAATTTCATAATCATCGCCTAAATGCCCAAGTGGCCAGGGTCCAGCATATCGAGAAAAATCGAACTATATGAGTATACTATATATATTGCTGTTGTTTGTTTACTATTTCACTGGCCCTCAGGGGTTGATCAAATTCATAGTTGAAATGAGGACTTTTGAAATCGTTTCAAAATGTTCTACTGAATATTTTGTACAAATTTGATAAACATCGCCCAAATGCCCAAGTGTCCAGGCTCCAGCATATCGAGAAAAATTGAACTATATGATTATATTATAGTTTGTTGTTGTTTGTTTACTATTTCACTGGCCCTCAGAGGTTGATCAAATGCATAATTGAAATGAGGACTTTTGAAATAGATTCCAAATAATCTACTGAACATTTTGTACAAATTTCATAATTATCGCCCAAAAGCCCAGTTGTCCAGTATCCAGCATATCGAGAAAACACGTAGTTTTTGAGTATATTATATATTGTTGTTGTTTGTTTACTATTTCGCCGGCCCTCATAGGTAGATCAAATGCATAATTGAAATGAGGGTTGTCCAATTCTATTCCAAATATTCTACTGTACATTTTGTACCAATTTCATAATCATCGCCTAAATGCCCAAGTGGCCAGGATCCATCATATCGAGAAAACTGTTACTATTTGAGTATATTATAATTGTTGTTGTTTGTTTACTATTTCACTGGCCCTCAAGGGTTGACCAAGTGCATAATTGAAATGAGGACTTTTAAAATCGATTAAAAATGTTCTACTGAACATTTTGTAACAATTTCATAATCATCGCCCAAATGCCCAGGTGTCCAGGATTCAGTATATAGAGAAAAATTGTACTATTTGAGTATATTATATATTGTTGTTGTTTGTTTACTATTTCACTGGCCCTCAAGGGTTGACCAAATGCATAATTGAAAAGAGAGTTGTCCAAATCTATTCCAAATATTCTACTGTACATTTTGTACCAATTTCATAATCATCGCCTAAATGCCCAAGTGGCCAGGATCCAGCATATCGAGAAAACTCGTACTATTTGAGTATATTATATTTGTTGTTGTTTGTTTACTATTTCACTGGCCCTCAAGGGTTGACCAAGTGCATAATTGAAATGAGGACTTTTAAAATCGATTAAAAATGTTCTACTGAACATTTTGTAACAATTTCATAATCATCGCCCAAATGCCCAATTGGCCAGGATCCAGCATATCGAGAAAACTCGTACTATTTGAGTATATTATATTTGTTGTTGTTTGTTTACTTTTTCAGTGGCCCTCAAGGGTTGACCAAATGCATAATTGAAATCAGGGTTATCCAAATCTATTCCAAATGTTCTACTGAACATTTTGTACAAATTTCAAAAATAAAGCCCAAAAGCCCAAGTGTCCAGCATCCAGCATATCGAGAAATATCGAACTATTTGAGTACATTAAATATTGCTGTTGTTTGTTTAGTATTTCAGTGGCCCCCAGGGGTTGATCAAATTCATAATTGAAATGAGGACTTTTGAAATCCATTCAAAATGTTCTACTGAATATTTTGTACAAATTTGATAAACATCGCCCAAATGCCCAAGTGTCCAGGATTCAGCATATCGAGAAAAATTGAACTATATGAGTATATTATAGTTTGTTGTTGTTTGTTTACTATTTCACTGGCCCTCAGAGGTTGATCAAATGCATAATTGAAATGAGGACTTTTGAAATCGATTCAAAATGTTTTACTGTACATTTGGTTACAATTTCATAATCATAGCCCAAATGCCCAATTGGCCAGGATCCAGCATATCGAGAAAACTCCTACTATTTGAGTTTATTATATTTGTTGTTGTTTGTTTACTATTTCACTGGCCCCCAAGGGTTGATCAAATGCATAATTGAAATGAGGACTTTTGAAATCGATTCAAAATGTTTTACTGAACATTTTGTTACAATTTCATAATCATCGCCTAAATGCCCAAGTGGCCAGGGTCCAGCATATCGAGAAAAATCGAACTATATGAGTATACTATATATATTGCTGTTGTTTGTTTACTATTTCACTGGCCTTCAGGGGTTGATCAAATTCATAGTTGAAATGAGGACTTTTGAAATCGTTTCAAAATGTTCTACTGAATATTTTGTACAAATTTGATAAACATCGCCCAAATGCCCAAGTGTCCAGGGTCCAGCATATCGAGAAAAATTGAACTATTTGAGTTTATTATATTTGTTGTTGTTTGTTTACTATTTCACTGGCCCCCAAGGGTTGATCAAATGCATAATTGAAATGAGGACTTTTGAAATCGATTCAAAATGTTCTACTGAACATTTTGTTACAATTTCATAATCATCGCCTAAATGCCCAAGTGGCCAGGGTCCAGCATATCGAGAAAAATCGAACTATATGAGTATACTATATATATTGCTGTTGTTTGTTTACTATTTCACTGGCCCTCAGGGGTTGATCAAATTCATAGTTGAAATGAGGACTTTTGAAATCGTTTCAAAATGTTCTACTGAATATTTTGTACAAATTTGATAAACATCGCCCAAATGCCCAAGTGTCCAGGCTCCAGCATATCGAGAAAAATTGAACTATATGATTATATTATAGTTTGTTGTTGTTTGTTTACTATTTCACTGGCCCTCAGAGGTTGATCAAATGCATAATTGAAATGAGGACTTTTGAAATAGATTCCAAATAATCTACTGAACATTTTGTACAAATTTCATAATTATCGCCCAAAAGCCCAGTTGTCCAGTATCCAGCATATCGAGAAAACACGTAGTTTTTGAGTATATTATATATTGTTGTTGTTTGTTTACTATTTCGCCGGCCCTCAGAGGTAGATCAAATGCATAATTGAAATGAGGGTTGTCCAATTCTATTCCAAATATTCTACTGTACATTTTGTACCAATTTCATAATCATCGCCTAAATGCCCAAGTGGCCAGGATCCATCATATCGAGAAAACTGTTACTATTTGAGTATATTATAATTGTTGTTGTTTGTTTACTATTTCACTGGCCCTCAAGGGTTGACCAAGTGCATAATTGAAATGAGGACTTTTAAAATCGATTAAAAATGTTCTACTGAACATTTTGTAACAATTTCATAATCATCGCCCAAATGCCCAGGTGTCCAGGATTCAGTATATAGAGAAAAATTGTACTATTTGAGTATATTATATATTGTTGTTGTTTGTTTACTATTTCACTGGCCCTCAAGGGTTGACCAAATGCATAATTGAAAAGAGAGTTGTCCAAATCTATTCCAAATATTCTACTGTACATTTTGTACCAATTTCATAATCATCGCCTAAATGCCCAAGTGGCCAGGATCCAGCATATCGAGAAAACTCGTACTATTTGAGTATATTATATTTGTTGTTGTTTGTTTACTATTTCACTGGCCCTCAAGGGTTGACCAAGTGCATAATTGAAATGAGGACTTTTAAAATCGATTAAAAATGTTCTACTGAACATTTTGTAACAATTTCATAATCATCGCCCAAATGCCCAATTGGCCAGGATCCAGCATATCGAGAAAACTCGTACTATTTGAGTATATTATATTTGTTGTTGTTTGTTTACTTTTTCAGTGGCCCTCAAGGGTTGACCAAATGCATAATTGAAATCAGGGTTATCCAAATCTATTCCAAATGTTCTACTGAACATTTTGTACAAATTTCAAAAATAAAGCCCAAAAGCCCAAGTGTCCAGCATCCAGCATATCGAGAAATATCGAACTATTTGAGTACATTAAATATTGCTGTTGTTTGTTTAGTATTTCAGTGGCCCCCAGGGGTTGATCAAATTCATAATTGAAATGAGGACTTTTGAAATCCATTCAAAATGTTCTACTGAATATTTTGTACAAATTTGATAAACATCGCCCAAATGCCCAAGTGTCCAGGATTCAGCATATCGAGAAAAATTGAACTATATGAGTATATTATAGTTTGTTGTTGTTTGTTTACTATTTCACTGGCCCTCAGAGGTTGATCAAATGCATAATTGAAATGAGGACTTTTGAAATAGATTCCAAATAATCTACTGAACATTTTGTACAAATTTCATAATTATCGCCCAAAAGCCCAGGTGTCTAGTATCCAGCATATCGAGAAAACACGTAGTTTTTGAGTATATTATATATTGTTGTTGTTTGTTTACTATTTCGCCGGCCCTCAGAGGTAGATCAAATGCATAATTGAAATGAGGGTTGGCCGATTCTATTCCAAATATTCTACTGTACATTTTGTACCAATTTCATAATCATCGCCCAAATGGCCAATTGGCCAGGATCCAGCATATCGATAAAACTCGTACTATTTGAGTATATTATATTTGTTGTTGTTTGTTTACTATTTCAGTGGCCCTCAAGGGTTGACCAAATGCATAATTGAAATCAGGGTTATTCAAATCTATTCCAAATGTTCTACTGAACATTTTGAACAAATTTCATAAATAAAGCCCAAAAGCCCAAGTGTCCAGCATCCAGCATATCGAGAAATATCGAACTATTTGAGTACATTATATATTGCTGTTGTTTGTTTAGTATTTAAGTGGCCCCCAGGGTTGCTCAAATTCATAATTGAAATGAGGACTTTTGTAATCCATTCAAAATGTTCTTCTGAACATTTTGTACCAATTTCATAATCATCGCCCAAATGCCCAATTGGCCAGGATCCAGCATACCGAGAAAACTCGTACTATTTGAGTATATTATATTTGTTGTTGTTTGTTTACTATTTCACTGGCCCCCAAGGGTTGATCAAATTCATAGTTGAAATGAGGACTTTTGATATCGATTCAAAATCTTCTACTGAATATTTTGTCCAAATTTGATAAACATCGCCAAAATTCCCAAGTGTCCAGGGTCAGCATATCGAGAAAACTCGTACTAATTGAGTATATCATATATTGTTGTTGTTAGTTTACAATTTCACTGGCCCTCAAGGGTTGACTAAATGCTTAATTGAAATGAGTTTTATCAAAATCTATTCCAAATATTCTACTGAAAATTTTGTACTAATTTCATAAATATCGCCCAAATGCCCAAGTTTCCAGGATCCAGCATATCGAGAAAAATTGAACTATTTGAGTATAATATAGTTTATTGTTGTTTGTATACTATTTCACTGGCCCCCTGGGGTTGATCATATGCATAATTGAAATGAGGACTTTTGAAATCCATTCAAAATGTTCTTCTGAACATTTTGTACCAATGTCATAATCATCGCCCAAATGCCCAATTGGCCAGGATCCAGCATATCGAGAAAAATAGAACTATTTGAGTATATTATATATTGCTGATGTTTGTTTAGTATTTCAGTGGCCCCCAGGGGTTGATCAAATTCATAATTGAAATGAGGACTTTTGAAATCCATTCAAAATGTTCTTCTGAACATTTTGTACCAATTTCATAATCATCGCCCAAATGCCCAATTGTCCAGGATCAAGCATGTCGAGAAAACTCGTACTATTTGAGTATATTATAGTTTGTTGTTGTTTGTTTACTATTTCACTGGCCCTCAGAGGTTGATCAAATGCATAATTGAAATGAGGACATTTGAAATAGATTCCAAATATTCTACTGAACATTTTGTACAAATTTCATAATTATCGCCCAAAAGCCCAAGTGTCCAGTATCCAGCATATCGAGAAAACTCGTACTAATTGAGTATATTATATATTGCTGTTGTTTGTTTACTATTTCAGTGGCCCCCAGGGGTTGATCAAATTCATAATTGAAATGAGGACTTTTGAAATCCATTCAAAATGTTCTTCTGAACATTTTGTACCAATTTCATAATCATCGCCCAAATGCCCAAGGGGCCAGGATCCAGCATATCGAGAAAACTCGTACTATATGAGTATATTATATTTGTTGTTGTTTGTTTACTATTTCAGTGGCCCTCAAGGGTTGACCAAATGCATAATTGAAATCAGGGTTATCCAAATCTATTCCAAATGTTCTACTGTACATTTTGTACAAATTTCATAAATATCGCCTAAATGCCCAAGTTTCCAGGATCCAGCATATCGAGAAAAATTGAACTATTTGAGTATAATATAGTTTTTTGTTGTTTGTTTACTATTTCACTGGCTCCCAGGGGTTGATCAAATGCAAAATTGAAATGAGGACTTTTGAAATCGATTCAAAATGTTCTACTGAACATTTTGTAACAATTTCTTAATCATCGCCCAAATGCCCAGGTGTCCAGGATTCAGTATATCGGGAAAAATTGTACTAATTGAGTATATTATATATTGCTGTTGTTTGTTTACTATTTCACTGGCCCTCAGAGGTAGATCAAATGCATAATTGAAATGAGGACTTTTGAAATTGATTCCAAATGTGCTACTGAACATTTTGAACGAATTTCATAATTATCGCCCAAAAGCCCAGGTGTCCAGTATCCAGCATATCGAGAAAACTCGTACTAATTGAGTATATCATATATTGTTGTTGTTAGTTTACAATTTCACTGGCCCTCAAGGGTTGACTAAATGCTTAATTGAAATGAGTTTTATCAAAATCTATTCCAAATATTCTACTGAAAATTTTGTACTAATTTCATAAATATCGCCCAAATGCCCAAGTTTCCAGGATCCAGCATATCGAAAAAAATTGAACTATTTGAGTATAATATAGTTTATTGTTGTTTGTATACTATTTCACTGGCCCCCTGGGGTTGATCATATGCATAATTGAAATGAGGACTTTTGAAATCGATTCAAAATGTTCTACTGAACATTTTGTAACAATTTCATAATCATCGCCCAAATGCCCAGGTGTCCAGTATTCAGTATATCGAGAAAAGACGTAGTTTTTGAGTATATTATATATTGTTGTTGTTTGTTTAGTATTTCAGTGGCCCCCAGGGGTTGATCAAATTCATAATTGAAATGAGGACTTTTGAAATCCATTCAAAATGTTCTTCTGAACATTTTGTACCAATGTCATAATCATCGCCCAAATGCCCAATTGGCCAGGATCCAGCATATCGAGAAAACTCGTACTATTTGAGTATATTATATTTGTTGTTGTTTGTTTACTATTTCAGTGGCCCTCAAGGGTTGACCAAAGTCATAATTGAAATCAGGGTTATCCAAATCTATTCCAAATGTTCTACTGAACATTTTGTACAAATTTCATAATTATCGCCCAAAAGCCCAGGTGTCCAGTATCCAGCATATCGAGAAAAATAGAACTATTTGAGTATATTATATATTGCTGTTGTTTGTTTAGTATTTCAGTGGCCCTCAGGGGTTGATAAAATTCATAATTGAAATGAGGACTTTGAAATCCATTCAAAATGTTCTTCTGAACATTTTATACGAATTTCATAATCATCGCCCAAATGCCCAATTGGCCAGGATCCAGCATATCGAGAAAACTCGTACTATTTGAGTATATTATATTTGTTGTTGTTTGTTTACTATTTCAGTGGCCCTCAAGGGTTGACCAAAGGCATAATTGAAATCAGGGTTATCCAAATCTATTCAAATGTTCTACTGAACATTTTGTACAAATTTCATAAATAACGCCCAAAAGCCCAAGTGTCCAGCATCCAGCATATCGAGGAAAATCGAACTATTTGAGTACATTATATATTGCTGTTGTTTGTTTAGTATTTCAGTGGCCCCCAGGGGTTGCTCAAATTCATAATTGAAATGAGGACTTTTGTAATCCATTCAAAATGTTCTTCTTACATTTTGTACCAATTTCATAATCATCGCCCAATTGCCCAATTGGCCAGGATCCAGCATATCGAGAAAACTCGTACTATTTGAGTATATTATATTTGTTGTTGTTTGTTTACTATTTCACTGGCCCTCAGAGGTTGATCAAATGCATAATTGAAATGAGGACTTTTGAAATTGATTCCAAATGTGCTACTGAACATTTTGTACGAATTTCATAATTATCGCCCAAAAGCCCAGGTGTCCAGTATCCAGCATATCGAGAAAACTCGTACTAATTGAGTATATCATATATTGTTGTTGTTAGTTTACAATTTCACTGGCCCTCAAGGGTTGACTAAATGCTTAATTGAAATGAGTTTTATCAAAATCTATTCCAAATATTCTACTGAAAATTTTGTACTAATTTCATAAATATCGCCCAAATGCCCAAGTTTCCAGGATCCAGCATATCGAGAAAAATTGAACTATTTGAGTATAATATAGTTTATTGTTGTTTGTATACTATTTCACTGGCCCCCTGGGGTTGATCATATGCATAATTGAAATGAGGACTTTTGAAATCGATTCAAAATGTTCTACTGAACATTTTGTAACAATTTCATAATCATCGCCCAAATGCCCAGGTGTCCAGTATTCAGTATATCGAGAAAAGACGTAGTTTTTGAGTATATTATATATTGTTGTTGTTTGTTTAGTATTTCAGTGGCCCCCAGGGGTTGATCAATTCATAATTGAAATGAGGACTTTTGAAATCCATTCAAAATGTTCTTCTGAACATTTTGTACCAATGTCATAATCATCGCCCAAATGCCCAATTGGCCAGGATCCAGCATATCGAGAAAACTCGTACTATTTGAGTATATTATATTTGTTGTTGTTTGTTTACTATTTCAGTGGCCCTCAAGGGTTGACCAAAGTCATAATTGAAATCAGGGTTATCCAAATCTATTCCAAATGTTCTACTGAACATTTTGTACAAATTTCATAAATTACGCCCAAAAGCCCAAGTGTCCAGCATCCAGAATATCGAGAAAAATAGAACTATTTGAGTATATTATATATTGCTGTTGTTTGTTTAGTATTTCAGTGGCCCTCAGGGGTTGATAAAATTCATAATTGAAATGAGGACTTTTGAAATCCATTCAAAATGTTCTTCTGAACATTTTGTACCAATTTCATAATCATCGCCCAAATGCCCAATTGTCCAGGATCCAGCATGTCGAGAAAACTCGTACTATTTGAGTATATTATATTTTGTTGTTGTTTGTTTACTATTTCACTGGCCCTCAGAGGTTGATCAAATGCATAATTGAAATGAGGACATTTGAAATAGATTCCAAATATTCTACTGAACATTTTGTACAAATTTCATAATTATCGCCCAAAAGCCCAGGTGTCCAGTATCCAGCATATCGAGAAAACTCGTACTAATTGAGTATATTATATATTGCTGTTGTTTGTTTACTATTTCACTGGCCCTCAGAGATTGATCAAATGCATAATTGAAATGAGGACTTTTGAAATTGATTCCAAATGTGCTACTGAACATTTTATACGAATTTCATAATCATCGCCCAAATGCCCAATTGGCCAGGATCCAGCATATCGAGAAAACTCGTACTATTTGAGTATATTATATTTGTTGTTGTTTGTTTACTATTTCAGTGGCCCTCAAGGGTTGACCAAAGGCATAATTGAAATCAGGGTTATCCAAATCTATTCCAAATGTTCTACTGAACATTTTGTACAAATTTCATAAATAACGCCCAAAAGCCCAAGTGTCCAGCATCCAGCATATCGAGGAAAATCGAACTATTTGAGTACATTATATATTGCTGTTGTTTGTTTAGTATTTCAGTGGCCCCCAGGGGTTGCTCAAATTCATAATTGAAATGAGGACTTTTGTAATCCATTCAAAATGTTCTTCTTACATTTTGTACCAATTTCATAATCATCGCCCAATTGCCCAATTGGCCAGGATCCAGCATATCGAGAAAACTCGTACTATTTGAGTATATTATATTTGTTGTTGTTTGTTTACTATTTCACTGGCCCTCAGAGGTTGATCAAATGCATAATTGAAATGAGGACTTTTGAAATTGATTCCAAATGTGCTACTGAACATTTTGTACGAATTTCATAATTATCGCCCAAAAGCCCAGGTGTCCAGTATCCAGCATATCGAGAAAACTCGTACTAATTGAGTATATCATATATTGTTGTTGTTAGTTTACAATTTCACTGGCCCTCAAGGGTTGACTAAATGCTTAATTGAAATGAGTTTTATCAAAATCTATTCCAAATATTCTACTGAAAATTTTGTACTAATTTCATAAATATCGCCCAAATGCCCAAGTTTCCAGGATCCAGCATATCGAGAAAAATTGAACTATTTGAGTATAATATAGTTTATTGTTGTTTGTATACTATTTCACTGGCCCCCTGGGGTTGATCATATGCATAATTGAAATGAGGACTTTTGAAATCGATTCAAAATGTTCTACTGAACATTTTGTAACAATTTCATAATCATCGCCCAAATGCCCAGGTGTCCAGTATTCAGTATATCGAGAAAAGACGTAGTTTTTGAGTATATTATATATTGTTGTTGTTTGTTTAGTATTTCAGTGGCCCCCAGGGGTTGATCAAATTCATAATTGAAATGAGGACTTTTGAAATCCATTCAAAATGTTCTTCTGAACATTTTGTACCAATGTCATAATCATCGCCCAAATGCCCAATTGGCCAGGATCCAGCATATCGAGAAAACTCGTACTATTTGAGTATATTATATTTGTTGTTGTTTGTTTACTATTTCAGTGGCCCTCAAGGGTTGACCAAAGTCATAATTGAAATCAGGGTTATCCAAATCTATTCCAAATGTTCTACTGAACATTTTGTACAAATTTCATAAATTACGCCCAAAAGCCCAAGTGTCCAGCATCCAGAATATCGAGAAAAATAGAACTATTTGAGTATATTATATATTGCTGTTGTTTGTTTAGTATTTCAGTGGCCCTCAGGGGTTGATAAAATTCATAATTGAAATGAGGACTTTTGAAATCCATTCAAAATGTTCTTCTGAACATTTTGTACCAATTTCATAATCATCGCCCAAATGCCCAATTGTCCAGGATCCAGCATGTCGAGAAAACTCGTACTATTTGAGTATATTATATTTTGTTGTTGTTTGTTTACTATTTCACTGGCCCTCAGAGGTTGATCAAATGCATAATTGAAATGAGGACATTTGAAATAGATTCCAAATATTCTACTGAACATTTTGTACAAATTTCATAATTATCGCCCAAAAGCCCAGGTGTCCAGTATCCAGCATATCGAGAAAACTCGTACTAATTGAGTATATTATATATTGCTGTTGTTTGTTTACTATTTCACTGGCCCTCAGAGATTGATCAAATGCATAATTGAAATGAGGACTTTTGAAATTGATTCCAAATGTGCTACTGAACATTTTATACGAATTTCATAATCATCGCCCAAATGCCCAATTGGCCAGGATCCAGCATATCGAGAAAACTCGTACTATTTGAGTATATTATATTTGTTGTTGTTTGTTTACTATTTCAGTGGCCCTCAAGGGTTGACCAAAGGCATAATTGAAATCAGGGTTATCCAAATCTATTCCAAATGTTCTACTGAACATTTTGTACAAATTTCATAAATAACGCCCAAAAGCCCAAGTGTCCAGCATCCAGCATATCGAGGAAAATCGAACTATTTGAGTACATTATATATTGCTGTTGTTTGTTTAGTATTTCAGTGGCCCCCAGGGGTTGCTCAAATTCATAATTGAAATGAGGACTTTTGTAATCCATTCAAAATGTTCTTCTTACATTTTGTACCAATTTCATAATCATCGCCCAATTGCCCAATTGGCCAGGATCCAGCATATCGAGAAAACTCGTACTATTTGAGTATATTATATTTGTTGTTGTTTGTTTACTATTTCACTGGCCCTCAGAGGTTGATCAAATGCATAATTGAAATGAGGACTTTTGAAATTGATTCCAAATGTGCTACTGAACATTTTGTACGAATTTCATAATTATCGCCCAAAAGCCCAGGTGTCCAGTATCCAGCATATCGAGAAAACTCGTACTAATTGAGTATATCATATATTGTTGTTGTTAGTTTACAATTTCACTGGCCCTCAAGGGTTGACTAAATGCTTAATTGAAATGAGTTTTATCAAAATCTATTCCAAATATTCTACTGAAAATTTTGTACTAATTTCATAAATATCGCCCAAATGCCCAAGTTTCCAGGATCCAGCATATCGAGAAAAATTGAACTATTTGAGTATAATATAGTTTATTGTTGTTTGTATACTATTTCACTGGCCCCCTGGGGTTGATCATATGCATAATTGAAATGAGGACTTTTGAAATCGATTCAAAATGTTCTACTGAACATTTTGTAACAATTTCATAATCATCGCCCAAATGCCCAGATGTCCAGTATTCAGTTTATCGAGAAAAATTTTACTATTTGAGTATATTATATATTGTTGTTGTTTGTTTAGTATTTCAGTGGCCCCCAGGGGTTGATCGAATTCATAATTGAAATGAGGACTTTTGAAATCCATTCAAAATGTTCTTCTGAACATTTTGTACCAATTTCATAATCATCGCCCAAATGCCCAATTGGCAAGGATCCAGCATATCGAGAAAACTCGTACTATTTGAGTATATTATATTTGTTGTTGTTTGTTTACTATTTCACTGGCCCCCGGGGGTTGATCAAATGCATAATTGAAATGAGGGTTATCCAAATCTATTCCAAATGTTCTACTGAACATTTTGTACAAATTTCATAATTATCGCCCAAAAGCCCTGGTGTCCAGTATGCAGCATATCGAGAAAACTCGTACTAATTGAGTATATCATATTTTGTTGTTGTTACTTTACAATTTCACTGGCCCTCAAGGGTTGACCAAATGCATAATTGAAATCAGGGTTATCCAAATCTATTCCAAATGTTCTACTGAACATTTTGCACAAATTTCATAAATATCGCCCAAAAGCCCAAGTGTCCAGCATCCAGCATATCGAGAAAAGACGTAGTTTTTGAGTATATTATATATTGTTGTTGTTTGTATACTATTTCACTGGCCCTCAGGGGTTGATCAAATGCATAATTGAAATGAGGACTTTTGAAATCGATTCAAAATGTTCTTCTGAACATTTTGTACCAATTTCATAATCATCGCCCAAATGCCCAATTGGCCAGGATCCAGCATATCGAGAAGACTCGTACTATATGAGTATATTATATTTGTTGTTGTTTGTTTACTATTTCAGTGGCCCTCAAGGGTTGACCAAATGCATAATTGAAATCAGGGTTATCCAAATCTATTCCAAATGTTCTACTGAACATTTTGCACAAATTTCATAAATATCGCCCAAAAGCCCAAGTGTCCAGCATCCAGCATATCGAGAAAAGACGTAGTTTTTGAGTATATTATATATTGTTGTTGTTTGTTTACTATTTCACTGACCCTCAGGGGTTGATCAAATGCATAATTGAAATGAGGACTTTTGAAATCCATTCAAAATGTACTTCTGAACATTTTGTACCAATTTCATAATCATCGCCCAAATGCCCAATTGGCCAGGATCCAGCATATCGAGAAAACTCGTACTATTTGAGTATATTATAGTTTGTTGTTGTTTGTTTACTATTTCACTGGCCCTCAGAGGTTGATCAAATGCATAATTGAAATGAGGACATTTGAAATAGATTCCAAATATTCTAATGAACATTTTGTACAAATTTCATAATTATCGCCCAAAAGCCCAAGTTTCCAGGATCCAGCATATCGAGAAAAATTGAACTATTTGAGTATAATATAGTTTTTTGTTGTTTGTTTACTATTTCACTGGCCCCCAGGGGTTGATCAAATGCAAAATTGAAATGAGGACTTTTGAAATCGATTCAAAATGTTCTACTGAACATTTTGTAACAATTTCATAATCATTGCCCAAATGCCCAGGTGTCCAGGATTCAGTATATCGAGAAAAATTGTACTATTTGAGTATATTATATATTGTTGTTGTTTGTTTAGTATTTCAGTGGCCCCCAGGGGTTGATCAAATTCATAATTGAAATGAGGACTTTTGAAATCCATTCAAAATGTTCTTCTGAACATTTTGTACCAATGTCATAATCATCGCCCAAATGCCCAATTGGCCAGGATCCAGCATATCGAGAAAACTTGTACTATTTGAGTATATTATATTTATTGTTGTTTGTTTACTATTTCAGTGGCCCTCAAGGGTTGACCAAAGGCATAATTGAAATCAGGGTTATCCAAATCTATTCTAAATGTTCTACTGAACATTTTGTACAAATTTCATAAATAACGCCCAAAAGCCCAAGTGTCCAGCATCCAGCATATCGAGAAAACTCGTACTATTTGAGTATATTATATTTGTTGTTGTTTGTTTACTATTTCAAGGGCCCTCAAGGGTTGACTAAATGCTTAATTGAAATGAGTTTTATCAAAATCTATTCCAAATATTCTACTGAAAATTTTGTACTAATTTCATAAATATCGCCCAAATGCCCAAGTTTCCAGGATCCAGCATATCGAGAAAAATTGAACTATTTGAGTATAATATAGTTTATTGTTGTTTGTATACTATTTCACTGGCCCCCTGGGGTTGATCATATGCATAATTGAAATGAGGACTTTTGAAATCGATTCAAAATGTTCTACTGAACATTTTGTAACAATTTCATAATCATCGCCCAAATGCCCAGGTGTCCAGTATTCAGTATATCGAAAAAAATTGTTTTATTTCAGTATATTATATATTGTTGTTGTTTGTTTAGTATTTCAGTGGCCCCCAGGAGTTGATCAAATTCATAATTCAAATGAGGACTTTTGAAATCCATTCAAAATGTTCTTCTGAACATTTTGTACCAATTTCATAATCATCGCCCAAATGCCCAAGTGGCCAGGATCCAGCATATCGAGAAAACTCGTACTATCTGAGTATATTATATTTGTTGTTGTTTGTTTACTATTTCAGTGGCCCTCAAGGGTTGACCAAATGCATAATTGAAATCAGGGTTTTCCAAATCTATTCCAAATGTTCTACTGTACATTTTGTACAAATTTCATAATTATCGCCCAAAAGCCCTGGTGTCCAGTATCCAGCATATCGAGAAAACTCGTACTAATTGAGTATATCATATATTTTTGTTGTTACTTTACAATTTCACTGGCCCTCAAGGGTTGACCAAATGCATATTTGAAATCAGGGTTATCCAAATCTATTCCAAATGTTCTACTGAACATTTTGTACAAATTTCTTAAATATCGCCCAAAAGCCCAGGCGTCCAGGATTCAGTTTATCGAGAAAAATTTTACTATTTGAGTATATTATATATTGTTGTTGTTTGTTTAGTATTTCAGTGGCCCCCAGGGGTTGATCAAATTCATAATTGAAATGAGGACTTTTGAAATCCATTCAAAATGTTCTTCTGAACATTTTGTACCAATTTCATAATCATCGCCCAAATGCCCAATTGGCCAGGATCCAGCATATCGAGAAAACTCGTACTATTTGAGTATATTATATTTTTTGTTGTTTGTTTACTATTTCAGTGGCCCTCAAGGGTTGACCAAATGCATAATTGAAAAAAAAGTTGTCCAAATCTATTCCAAATATTCTACTGTACATTTTGTACAAATTTCATAAATATCGCACAAATGCCCAAGTTTCCAGGATCCAGCATATCGAGAAAAATCGAACTATTTGAGTATAATATAGTCTATTGTTGTTTGTTTACTATTTCACTGGCCCCCAAGGGTTTATCAAATGCATAATTGAAATGAGGACTTTTGAAATCGATTCAAAATGTTCTACTGAACATTTTGTTACAATTTCATAATCATCGCTCAAATGCCCAAGTGTCCAGGATCCAGCATATCGAGAAAACTCGTTCTATTTGAGTATATTATATTTTGTTGTTGTTTGTTTACTATTTCACTGGCCCTCAGGGGTTGATCAAATGCATAATTGAAATGAGGACATTTGAAATAGATTCCAAATATTCTACTGAACATTTTGTACAAATTTCATAATTATCGCCCAAAAGCCCTGGTGTCCAGTATCCAGCATATCGAGAAAACTCGTACTAATTGAGTATATCATATTTTGTTGTTGTTACTTTACAATTTCACTGGCCCTCAAGGGTTGACCAAATGCATAATTGAAATCAGGGTTATCCAAATCTATTCCAAATGTTCTACTGAACATTTTGCACAAATTTCATAAATATCGCCCAAAAGCCCAAGTGTCCAGCATCCAGCATATCGAGAAAAGACGTAGTTTTTGAGTATATTATATATTGTTGTCGTTTGTTTACTATTTCACTGACCCTCAGGGGTTGATCAAATGCATAATTGAAATGAGGACTTTTGAAATCCATTCAAAATGTACTTCTGAACATTTTGTACCAATTTCATAATCATCGCCCAAATGCCCAATTGGCCAGGATCCAGCATATCGAGAAAACTCGTACTATTTGAGTATATTATAGTTTGTTGTTGTTTGTTTACTATTTCACTGGCCCTCAGAGGTTGATCAAATGCATAATTGAAATGAGGACATTTGAAATAGATTCCAAATATTCTACTGAACATTTTGTACAAATTTCATAATTATCGCCCAAAAGCCCAGGTGTCCAGTATCCAGGATATCGAGAAAACTCGTACTAATTGAGTATATTATATATTGCTGTTGTTTGTTTACTATTTCACTGGCCCTCAGAGGTTGATCAAATGCATAATTGAAATGAGGACTTTTGAAATTGATTCCAAATGTGCTACTGAACATTTTGTACGAATTTCATAATTATCGCCCAAAAGCCCAGGTGTCCAGTATCCAGCATATCGAGAAAACTCGTACTAATTGAGTATATCATATATTGTTGTTGTTAGTTTACAATTTCACTGGCCCTCAAGGGTTGACTAAATGCTTAATTGAAATGAGTTTTATCAAAATCTATTCCAAATATTCTACTGAAAATTTTGTACTAATTTCATAAATATCGCCCAAATGCCCAAGTTTCCAGGATCCAGCATATCGAGAAAAATTGAACTATTTGAGTATAATATAGTTTATTGTTGTTTGTATACTATTTCACTGGCCCCCTGGGGTTGATCATATGCATAATTGAAATGAGGACTTTTGAAATCGATTCAAAATGTTCTACTGAACATTTTGTAACAATTTCATAATCATCGCCCAAATGCCCAGGTGTCCAGTATTCAGTTTATCGAGAAAAATTTTACTATTTGAGTATATTATATATTGTTGTTGTTTGTTTAGTATTTCAGTGGCCCCCAGGGGTTGATCGAATTCATAATTGAAATGAGGACTTTTGAAATCCATTCAAAATGTTCTTCTGAACATTTTGTACCAATTTCATAATCATCGCCCAAATGCCCAATTGGCAAGGATCCAGCATATCGAGAAAACTCGTACTATTTGAGTATATTATATTTATTGTTGTTTGTTTACTATTTCACTGGCCCTCAAGGGTTGACTAAATGCTTAATTGAAATGAGTTTTATCAAAATCTATTCCAAATATTCTACTGAAAATTTTGTACTAATTTCATAAATATCGCCCAAATGCCCAAGTTTCCAGGATCCAGCATATCGAGAAAAATTGAACTATTTGAGTATAATATAGTTTATTGTTGTTTGTATACTATTTCACTGGCCCCCTGGGGTTGATCATATGCATAATTGAAATGAGGACTTTTGAAATCGATTCAAAATGTTCTACTGAACATTTTGTAACAATTTCATAATCATCGCCCAAATGCCCAGGTGTCCAGTATTCAGTTTATCGAGAAAAATTTTACTATTTGAGTATATTATATATTGTTGTTGTTTGTTTAGTATTTCAGTGGCCCCCAGGGGTTGATCGAATTCATAATTGAAATGAGGACTTTTGAAATCCATTCAAAATGTTCTTCTGAACATTTTGTACCAATTTCATAATCATCGCCCAAATGCCCAATTGGCAAGGATCCAGCATATCGAGAAAACTCGTACTATTTGAGTATATTATATTTGTTGTTGTTTGTTTACTATTTCACTGGCCCCCGGGGGTTGATCAAATGCATAATTGAAATGAGGGTTATCCAAATCTATTCCAAATGTTCTACTGAACATTTTGTACAAATTTCATAATTATCGCCCAAAAGCCCTGGTGTCCAGTATCCAGCATATCGAGAAAACTCGTACTAATTGAGTATATCATATTTTGTTGTTGTTACTTTACAATTTCACTGGCCCTCAAGGGTTGACCAAATGCATAATTGAAATCAGGGTTATCCAAATCTATTCCAAATGTTCTACTGAACATTTTGCACAAATTTCATAAATATCGCCCAAAAGCCCAAGTGTCCAGCATCCAGCATATCGAGAAAAGACGTAGTTTTTGAGTATATTATATATTGTTGTTGTTTGTTTACTATTTCACTGGCCCTCAGGGGTTGATCAAATGCATAATTGAAATGAAGACTTTTGAAATCGATTCAAAATGTTCTTCTGAACATTTTGTACCAATTTCATAATCATCGCCCAAATGCCCAATTGGCCAGGATCCAGCATATCGAGAAAACTCGTACTATTTGAGTATATTATATTTTTTGTTGTTTGTTTACTATTTCAGTGGCCCTCAAGGGTTGACCAAATGCATAATTGAAAAAAAAGTTGTCCAAATCTATTCCAAATATTCTACTGTACATTTTGTACAAATTTCATAAATATCGCACAAATGCCCAAGTTTCCAGGATCCAGCATATCGAGAAAAATCGAACTATTTGAGTATAATATAGTCTATTGTTGTTTGTTTACTATTTCACTGGCCCCCAAGGGTTTATCAAATGCATAATTGAAATGAGGACTTTTGAAATCGATTCAAAATGTTCTACTGAACATTTTGTTACAATTTCATAATCATCGCTCAAATGCCCAAGTGTCCAGGATCCAGCATATCGAGAAAACTCGTTCTATTTGAGTATATTATATTTTGTTGTTGTTTGTTTACTATTTCACTGGCCCTCAGGGGTTGATCAAATGCATAATTGAAATGAGGACATTTGAAATAGATTCCAAATATTCTACTGAACATTTTGTACAAATTTCATAATTATCGCCCAAAAGCCCTGGTGTCCAGTATCCAGCATATCGAGAAAACTCGTACTAATTGAGTATATCATATTTTGTTGTTGTTACTTTACAATTTCACTGGCCCTCAAGGGTTGACCAAATGCATAATTGAAATCAGGGTTATCCAAATCTATTCCAAATGTTCTACTGAACATTTTGCACAAATTTCATAAATATCGCCCAAAAGCCCAAGTGTCCAGCATCCAGCATATCGAGAAAAGACGTAGTTTTTGAGTATATTATATATTGTTGTTGTTTGTTTACTATTTCACTGACCCTCAGGGGTTGATCAAATGCATAATTGAAATGAGGACTTTTGAAATCCATTCAAAATGTACTTCTGAACATTTTGTACCAATTTCATAATCATCGCCCAAATGCCCAATTGGCCAGGATCCAGCATATCGAGAAAACTCGTACTATTTGAGTATATTATAGTTTGTTGTTGTTTGTTTACTATTTCACTGGCCCTCAGAGGTTGATCAAATGCATAATTGAAATGAGGACATTTGAAATAGATTCCAAATATTCTACTGAACATTTTGTACAAATTTCATAATTATCGCCCAAAAGCCCAGGTGTCCAGTATCCAGGATATCGAGAAAACTCGTACTAATTGAGTATATTATATATTGCTGTTGTTTGTTTACTATTTCACTGGCCCTCAGAGGTTGATCAAATGCATAATTAAAATGAGGACTTTTGAAATTGATTCCAAATGTGCTACTGAACATTTTGTACGAAATTCATAATTATCGCCCAAAAGCCCAGGTGTCCAGATCCAGCATATCGAGAAAACTCGTACTAATTGAGTATATCATATATTGTTGTTGTTAGTTTACAATTTCACTGGCCCTCAAGGGTTGACTAAATGCTTAATTGAAATGAGTTTTATCAAAATCTATTCCAAATATTCTACTGAAAATTTTGTACTAATTTCATAAATATCGCCCAAATGCCCAAGTTTCCAGGATCCAGCATATCGAGAAAAATTGAACTATTTGAGTATAATATATTTTATTGTTGTTTGTATACTATTTCACTGGCCCCCTGGGGTTGATCATATGCATAATTGAAATGAGGACTTTCGAAATCGATTCAAAATGTTCTACTGAACATTTTGTAACAATTTCATAATCATCGCCCAAATGCCCAGGTGTCCAGTATTCAGTTTATCGAGAAAAATTTTACTATTTGAGTATATTATAAATTGTTGTTGTTTGTTTAGTATTTCAGTGGCCCCCAGGGGTTGATCGAATTCATAATTGAAATGAGGACTTTTGAAATCCATTCAAAATGTTCTTCTGAACATTTTGTACCAATTTCATAATCATCGCCCAAATGCCCAATTGGCAAGGATCCAGCATATCGAGAAAACTCGTACTATTTGAGTATATTATATTTGTTGTTGTTTGTTTACTATTTCACTGGCCCCCGGGGGTTGATCAAATGCATAATTGAAATGAGGGTTGTCCAAATCTATTCCAAATGTTCTACTGAACATTTTGCACAAATTTCATAAATATCGCCCAAAAGCCCAAGTGTCCAGCATCCAGCATATCGAGAAAAGACGTAGTTTTTGAGTATATTATATATTGTTGTTGTTTGTTTACTATTTCACTGACCCTCAGGGGTTGATCAAATGCATAATTGAAATGAGGACTTTTGAAATCCATTCAAAATGTACTTCTGAACATTTTGTACCAATTTCATAATCATCGCCCAAATGCCCAATTGGCCAGGATCCAGCATATCGAGAAAACTCGTACTATTTGAGTATATTATAGTTTGTTGTTGTTTGTTTACTATTTCACTGGCCCTCAGAGGTTGATCAAATGCATAATTGAAATGAGGACATTTGAAATAGATTCCAAATATTCTACTGAACATTTTGTACAAATTTCATAATTATCGCCCAAAAGCCCAGGTGTCCAGTATCCAGGATATCGAGAAAACTCGTACTAATTGAGTATATTATATATTGCTGTTGTTTGTTTACTATTTCACTGGCCCTCAGAGGTTGATCAAATGCATAATTAAAATGAGGACTTTTGAAATTGATTCCAAATGTGCTACTGAACATTTTGTACGAATTTCATAATTATCGCCCAAAAGCCCAGGTGGCCAGTATCCAGCATATCGAGAAAACTCGTACTAATTGAGTATATCATATATTGTTGTTGTTAGTTTACAATTTCACTGGCCCTCAAGGGTTGACTAAATGCTTAATTGAAATGAGTTTTATCAAAATCTATTCCAAATATTCTACTGAAAATTTTGTACTAATTTCATAAATATCGCCCAAATGCCCAAGTTTCCAGGATCCAGCATATCGAGAAAAATTGAACTATTTGAGTATAATATAGTTTATTGTTGTTTGTATACTATTTCACTGGCCCCCTGGGGTTGATCATATGCATAATTGAAATGAGGACTTTTGAAATCGATTCAAAATGTTCTTCTGAACATTTTGTACCAATTTCATAATCATCGCCCAAATGCCCAATTGGCCAGGATCCAGCATATCGAGAAAACTCGTACTATATGAGTATATTATATTTGTTGTTGTTTGTTTACTATTTCAGTGGCCCTCAAGGGTTGACCAAATGCATAATTGAAATCAGGGTTATCCAAATCTATTCTAAATGTTCTACTGTACATTTTGTACAAATTTCATAAATATCGCCTAAATTCCCAAGTTTCCAGGATCCAGCATATCGAGAAAAATTGAACTATTTGAGTATAATATAGTTTTTTGTTGTTTGTTAACTATTTCACTGGCTCCCAGGGGTTGATCAAATGCAAAATTAAAATGAGGACTTTTGAAATCGATTCAAAATGTTCTACTGAACATTTTGTAACAATTTCATAATCATCGCCCAAATGCCCAGGTGTCCAGGATTCAGTATATCGAGAAAAATTGTACTAATTGAGTATATTATATATTGCTGTTGTTTGTTTACTATTTCACTGGCCCTCAGAGGTAGATCAAATGCATAATTGAAATGAGGACTTTTGAAATTGATTCCAAATGTGCTACTGAACATTTTGTACCAATTTCATAATCATCGCCCAAATGCCCAAGTGGCCAGGATCCAGCATATCGAGAAAACTCGTACTATCTGAGTATATTATATTTGTTGTTGTTTGTTTACTATTTCAGTGGCCCTCAAGGGTTGACCAAATGCATAATTGAAATCA
>JASXSY010001531.1:0-33626 GCA_034509805.1 Sipha maydis
AGTAAAATTGACAAGATTGTGTACATTATATGTGGAATAGTAAATATTTCCCAACCAATAATTGGAATAACTGGATTTTGAAAACAAATATTTATATATTATGATACAAGCAAACTAATGAGTTTATTTTATTTTAATTCAAATTTTTATTTTACATTGTATACATTTAACTTTATTAATTCTCTGTATTAAAATGTAATTTCTTACAAATATATATAATTATAATTAACATATGCTAATACAAATTATTTGGTAAAAGTTCAAAATTAGTATTAAATATAAAAAACAGAACCTACTTCATATTTTAATCAACCGATCTTGATGTCTAACTAAAAAAGGCTAATAATGATTAAAATAAACGCAAATTAATGTTTGATACATATTTGTGCAATACTCGTGGTCAAACTCGACTTCAATTTGTAAAATTGAATCGTTTATTTGTTCATATACAATTAGGATACCCATAGATAAATTACATAATAACAAGCCTAACTGAATTTGGGCGTAGTACTGATGGTTTTTTTTTAGCTTTATTTCTCCTGTAACTTCATCAAATAAGATGTATTTTAACTTCTATTAAAACAAAATTCTCACCACATTGATAAAAACCATCAGGGCTAAACCCAAGCCACGGACAGCGATGATTAATAATAAAACCAATGATTAATGTTGAAGTTGGTTATAATTTTATTATTCATCTACATTATTTTAACCTAATTTAACTTGGTAAATAGCTAAAATAATTTTAGTTTATAGTTTGCCACAATGTTCAAAAGATTTTAATGTTAAATTAAATAATAGTTACTACTCCAAAACCATTTGTATTTAAAACAATAGATTGTAACACTATGAAAGTCATACAGGGGAATGTATTGCTACTGAACTGGGTAAAGTGATTGATGATTTGGATAGAAATAAATGTCTTGGAGTTGTTACAGATAATGCATCATCTATGAAAAAAGCATGGATACTTTTACAAAAAGATGACCGTTACAAAAATTTACCAATTGCATTTTATTCATGTATTTGCCACACTTTAAATCTTTTGATAGCTGATATAATTAAATTAAAATCATGTATGGAAATTGAAAAAAAATCTAAAAACATAGTCAAAAATATAATTAGCAGTCATATTCTTAAGGGTAATGTATTTAACAATAAATTATATATAATATAATATATAATTATATTATAGTAGCTATTTAAAATAATACACTGTACCTGATTTAGATCTACCTCAAGGATGTGATGTAGAGGGAATTGCTTATATACAAAAAGTTGTTGATAAATTATTAACACCAAATGAATATAACAAGGTAAATATACAATTGTTCTAAGTATTTCTGTATTATGTTTTTTCATCAAATAACTACCTATTTCATACTTGTCAGTGTTTTATTATTAAATAATAATATTACTTTGTTAAATAAATTATACAATTAATGGGTACTATCTATGAGATCATATTAAAATATTATTGATTTGTAACCTATTATTTTGACTAAAAATTAACTGTTTGAAAATTTTATATTTTTGTATTGGTTTTTTGTGTATTTAATTTTCATTTTATTTCACAGATAATTGTTTTATCGTGGGAGACATGTAGGTAAGATAAAGGTGCTACACACGAGTGCTAAACGCATACTGCTTTATTGTGTTGAAAATAACGAATGGCCAAATGCGATAATCATATCATAAATATACAGATAATTATTAATGTAGATAGCAAGTGCCAAGTATAGCTATGTAACATCTCCCTTTTTATATATATATATATTAAGCTTACACATAATAAATAATAAAATTATAAATTAATCTTACAAATTGAAATAATAAATAAGTAATACAAATTATAAATTATAAATTAAGCTTACAAATATGAAATAAATAATAATACATAATACACATTATAAATTATAAATTAAGCTTAGTTGGAGGTACAATACGTCGCTTACGTATCCAACTAGGCTTCAAAACAACATTATCATCTTTGTATAAATTATACCTGTGCTGTTTACCGGCGGGCCTTAAATGTACAATATTACGTCGTTTATTTTTACCTGTATCATCACTAAAAACATATGATCTAGGCGTATTATATTTATTGATTATTTTACCTGGCTTCCACGTTTTAGTTAATAGATCTCTAAACATAATTTTTTGGCCCGGTTGAAAATCATTATTATTTTTAACTTTGGCATTTTTATCGTAATATAGTTTTGTTTTTATATTCTTATTTTTACGTACTAATTTAAAATTAGTTACTAAAGTAGGCTTTAAAGAATTATTTAAAATTGGAATTTTCGATCTTAAAGTGCGACTCATTAAAAGTTGTGCTGGAGAAAATTTAGAGCCAATGATAGCACTGTTTCGATATTCTAACAACATTAATTGTTTATCAACTTTACCTTCATCCGATCTTTTTAGTATTGATTTTGCAATACTTACACCTTTCTCGGCAAGTCCGTTAGATTTTGGGTATCTAGGGCTTGACGTAGTTATAACAAATTCCCAATCAGTCGCAAAATTCTGAAATTCATTAGAATTAAATGGCATGTTGTCTGCCACGAGTTGCTTTGGAATGCCGTGTATTGAAAAAATAACTTTTAATATTTTAATTATATGACTTGAAGTTTTAGAAGATAAATAATTTAACTCAAGCCAACCAGAATAGTAATCAACTAATACTAGGTAAGTATCTTTCCCGTAATCCAAAATATCACATGCAACTTTCTCAAAAGGTAAATTAGGAACTTCTTGACATATCATAGGGTCTTTAGTATTCTCACTCCTAAACTTATTACATACTGCACAATTACCAATATATTCCTCGATATCTTTATCTAAACCTTTCCAATAAAATAAAGAACGTGCTCTCGTTTTAGTCTTACAAATTCCAAGATGAGCTTCATGTAGTTTAAATAAAATTTTATTCTGTAACTTCATAGGGACAAATACACGATTATTAAGAAAAAGTAGATCGTCGTCAAATGATATTTGGTAACGCATATTAAAGTATGATGTAAGCTCACGCGAGACTTTATTGTTATGTTTAGGCCAGCCATTCTTGCACATGTATACTAATTGCTTTAATAAGTCGTCTTTAATTGTTTCTTGTACAAACTCATTTCGAATATTTGTAGACATATTAATTGAATGGACTACATCGGAAACATCGATATCAACATCGTTATCTCGAGACAATATACACGCTCGACTTAATGCATCTGCGATAAACATTTTTTTTCCTGGTACATGTATAAGATTAATATCATATCGTGATAATTTAACCTTAATACATTGAAGTCTTTTGGACGGAATGTCATTTATGTTCTTTTTCATTAGCGAAATTAAAGGAAGGTGATCGGTTTGAACTGTCACGCGCCTACCATAAATATAATGATGAAATACCTTACACGCAAATAAGACTGACAAAAATTCCTTATCAACCTGTCCGTAGTTAATTTCGGTTTCAGATAAACTTTTCGATTTAAAACAAACTGGTCTGCCTTCTTGTAACAAAACACATCCAATGGCAAATTTACTACTATCTGTCTGTATGATCACGTCTTTTGTGTTATCATAGTTTCTAAGTACAGAGGGACTAGCAATTAATGTTTTAAGTTTACCTACACACTCATTATGTATTGATGTCCACACAAACTCATTATTCTTTTTAAGAAGATCTCTTAGTGGTTTAGTCAACATTGCAAGGTTAGGAATAAAATTTCCGACATAATTAACCATACCTAAAAACCTTTGCAAATCTTTTATAGATTTTGGTGTTTCATAATCGAAAATAGATTTAATACGATCGTTATCTAGTTTCATGCCTTCATATGAAAATATATGTCCAAGGTAATTAACTTTATCTACCTTATATTGAATTTTGTTTTTATTAAATTTAATATTATTTTTTATAGCCAAATCTAAAACCTGTTTTAATGCACAATCATGTTGAGCTTCAGTGTCACCAAATATTAAAATATCATCAAGATATATAAATACATTTTCAATACCTCCAAACACTTTCATATTCCATTTTTGACATATTTCAGCTGCATTATTTATTCCAAAGGGAAGTCTATTGAAACAAAAAGTACCAAACATCGTACCAAACGTGCATAATTTAGAACTCTCTAAATCTAATTTTATTTGCCAAAAACCATCTTTCAAATCAAAAACAGAAAAAACCCTTGCATTTTTCAATTTTGACGATAAGTCTGATAATGTAGGGATTACACAATATTCAAGAATTATATTTTCATTTAGATCGCGTGGATCAAGACATAATCTCATACTTACATTTTTCTTTTCAACAATCACTAATCTGTTTACCCATTCAGTCGGCTCATTTATTTCTCTAATTATTTTTTCTGACACTAATCGATCTAATTCACATTTCAACTTATCTTGGATATTAATAGGAACTCTATGTGGAACATTTGTAACAGGTATTGCATCGGGCTTTAATTGTATGCTATATTTATCGGGAAAGTTACCAAGACCTGTAAAAACCGTGCTATAATCCTCAAGTACATCATTGAGACTTAATATCTTATCAACATTTTCTACTTTATTTATTAGCCC
Organism: Sipha maydis; assembly: GCA_034509805.1. Classification (NCBI taxonomy): domain Eukaryota; kingdom Metazoa; phylum Arthropoda; class Insecta; order Hemiptera; family Aphididae; genus Sipha; species Sipha maydis. The sequence continues at coordinate 4,591 of JASXSY010001531.1, forward strand.
TAAATTTATGCAGCTATGTAGACCTAAAATTGCCTTGCAATGATTTTCAACAATTACAAAATTTAAAATATATTTTTTTTTTCTTAATTTTACTTTTAAATCAACTGTAAAATATGTATTAATATTACTACCACCATATGCCAGTAAATTTATCGGTTGCCTGTTAACTACTAACTTTTTATAAGGACAATTATTTTTAATTAAGTTAAAATCATTTAGAGTCAATAGATTAACATCGGAGCCAGTATCTAGCTTAAAATTAATACTTATATTTTCAACGAGAATAGACTCAGACCAGGAAACAGCAAAAGTATTCATTGTATATACCGTAGAACAAAAATAACTATCATTACTTAGCCCTTCAACGTTTTCAACAATTGCAATCTCAGATTTACAAACACTTTTAAAATGATTAAATTTGTTACATTTTAAACATTTTTTACCGTAGGCAGGGCATTTGCCTTTGGCGTGCATAAAATTACAGAATTTACATAATTTATCTGACTGCTTAAAATTATTATTCATTTTTTTATTATTTACAGAAAAGTTACCCATATTTTTGAAAACCTGTTGTGACTCCTCCTGTTGGGTATATCCTTTTGCCTGTCGATGATTTATTTGATATTGACCACGATGTCCACTGTTACCGTTGTTCTGGGTGTAGTGATGTTGAGCTTGATAAGTACGCTTGCCACCACGTACTTTTGAACGAACTGCATTTACTTCATTTTGTTTTTCACCAATCTCCTTCATTTGATTAAGTTCTCTTCGTTGAATTTCAGCAATACGAAGAGTTTCTATTGCAGTTTCAAGAGTAACATCAGCTTGTTTAATTAATTTGTCGCGAGTCTCACCATCTCTCGTGTCAAGAACAATTTTGTCACGTAAAATTTCTTGATGAGATTTAAATTCACAATCTTTAATTAAACCACGACACGCTGACAGAAACTCCTCAATCGATTCATTTTCTTTTTGAGATCGTTTATAAAATATATACCTGGAGTGTAAAATATTTTTTTTTGGTTTGCAATATTCTTGAAACGCATTTAGCACTTGCTCAATTTTCTTGTTGTCTTCAACGTTGTCAAATGTGAGAGTGTTATACCTCTCTAGGCCCTCTTTACCAACAAGATTGAGAAAAATGGCCACCTGACGTTTATTAGACGCTGTCGTTAGACCAGCCGCCTCAATGTAAATCTCGAACGCTTCACGAAAAACGCGCCAATTTTCTGCCAAATTACCCGTTAAAATCAATGGATCTGGCTTATTGTACTCCATGGTTCGACAAAAAAAAAAAAAAAATTCAAAATTCAAAAACACAATACATAATTTTCATATCCTATTAGACTGCGCCATGTTTTATCGTGGGAGACATGTAGGTAAGATAAAGGTGCTACACACGAGTGCTAAACGCATACTGCTTTATTGTGTTGAAAATAACGAATGGCCAAATGCGATAATCATATCATAAATATACAGATAATTATTAATGTAAATAGCAAGTGCCAAGTATAGCTATGTAACAATAATAATTGAACTAGCCGAGTATCGTTCACACGAAGGATTATGGGCCAAAGATATTCTATGGAACAATATTGATGATATTGAAGCACGCATCTGGTGGAATGGCCTTTGTTCAAACACTACCTATCAAAAGTAGCATCTGTTATTCTTTCCTTGCCTGCATCCTCAGCAGCTACAGATCGTTCTTTTAGCTCTTATTCAATCATCCATACTAAAAAGAGAAATCACCTCACAAATTTAACAACCAAAAAGTTACTATTTGTTTATGAACAAATAAATAATCTAGACCGGGAAGGGTCAAAACCGGTAAAAAGTGTACAAACAAACCAAGAATCTTTAACCATTAACAATGACGATGCTGAGCCTTCCTGTAGTTATCAGGCTTGTAGTTCTAGTAGTGAGAACGAGGAAGAATATTACAATACTGATGACATAGTAGTAGAGTCTGAAGGAGATCAGTTTGGTGAAACAGATTCAAGTGATGATCATTTTTTTAACTCCATTAAACCTACTCTTGCTTAAGTAAATATATGTTCCGAACTTAAATTAAATTTTTAATTATTATTATGTATTAGGTACTATAAAAGTCTGCAGAAAGTTTTGTTATTGATTTAAGTTTTCTTGTTTTCTAAAGATGTGTTACTTATTTTGTTATTTGTTCTGTTGTTTATTATATTATAAACTATTAATTTATTTGTTTTATTTTGATAAAAGTAATTATATAAAAAAAACAAAAGTAATTGAACTATTGAAGTAATGTTTTTATGTTTAATACAAGTTTCATGATTTATTTTACATAATATAGTTTTCTGTTGATTCATAAAAATGGTGAAAAAAGGTAAGAAATTTGATACATAAGCTTTATTTGAAAATTGAAGAAAAATTTCACTTAAAATTAGTTTTTTTTCAAAATTTACCAATATACCGAATTTTAGGTAAATTAACCGAAATTTTTTTACCGGTAAATTCCACATCTCTAGGCACGCAACAATACTAAAACATATTAAAATGAACGTATATTCATGTCACAAAAGCAAATAGGTTACCATAACATTTTAGTCTATAAGATGAAAAATTGTGTAACAATAGTTTTATTTATTTGTTAAATTAGCGAGTAGACAAATAATATCCGAAAGTAGGTTAGTTTGAAATTTTATATTTATTTCGACCACTATAGGAGACATACACGCGTTATTTAAGTGTTAGGTACTTTAATGCGCATTATATGGTTGTATTTATACGTACGATTTGATCGGTGTATACGTCTTTGGGCGCATGTTAATTCCATTGATTGCGATCTTTTTAGACCTTTTTCACGTAAATTCATATTATGCTTGTAAAAGAACTCATTCGTGCAATTTAATAAAACTATATAATTTAATTGTATATCTACAACGATCCCAGGATATCTAATATTGCGGTGTAGCAATATTAAGGTGGGATCCCACGGCGCGTTGCGCGTTGCGCGGCGCGGGTTGTCTTGGTACAGTAGACGCGCCGTGGGACCGGTGTCATTTGACGTAGCTCGGTACAACGTGGCGAGGCGCGTCCGGTCCCGATGATTGTCGGTATTTGTGTCCCGCTCGGCGCACGTATAAAAATTTGCCGCGCCATGGAATTATGTAAGCGCGCGTTGAGGCGTGCTCGTGTAGAGACGCGTGTGGTGGCGAGGCAGAGACGAATAGAGACGAAATCCGCGCGCCGCGCCGTGGGATCCCACTTATAGATTTCACAAAAGCCATTCGTGATTACCGAGCTACGTGCGTACTCGTGACGCGTAACATGAGAAGCTTATCCGCTGGTGAGTGGAAGTACGTAGGTACCGATCAGAGCCCGGGCGATTGGATACCGTGAGGCGTCTGATTCCTCAACACCAGAATCGACTTAAAAGCTGAATTGAAGCGGTAGTAGCACATGCCAAACGAATAGCATCCGTCGGCGCACCAATAAAACCAAAATAGCTTAAACAATATTTGGTTCTTTATGTCTTTGTCAGATAATTCCTGCGATGAAAATAGACAGTAATCACGGACGACAATCACAGGACCACTGGCCATTACCTATATAATATTATTTTAATAACACTTTTATAACATTGTAAGTTGAACACATTTCATTTAAATATTTCATGTGAACATAATGTTTTACGTAATACAATTTGTGTAATTGTACTTATATGACTATCATATCTTGTTTTTAACAAACTACATGTTGTTTTAATATTAAAACATTTTTGGTTTCCTATTTTAACATAATATATGAAATATATAAAATACATGTATATGTTTACATATAATATATGTAAACGTATACATGTATTTTATATGTTTCATAGTATTTATCACATTAAGGTAACAAGTATCAAGTATCATATGAGTATATTTTACCGGCGCTGTAGGGTCAAGTCTTTATATTTTTTTATTTGAACAAAATATTTAAACTGACAGCCAGGTGGTCTTAATATGTTTTGTGTAGAAATATTCATATCCCCGCTGTGTAGGTATATGTTATGCTTATACTATACAGGGTAATTCTTTTAAGTGGGTACACTAATTATCTCGAAAAGTATTAACTTTTTTGATTTTTTTTTTTTTTAAACTTCTAGGTTTATGTTTTTCTAAAACCGTATAATGTTTTAATTTTTTTCACCCTTATATTTATAGGTGAAACCACTATCAACTTTTGATTTTCAAATGGTAACATATAATAAAAATATCATGAATTAATTAAACCATTTTTATTATGAATTTACGCGTTAACATTTTTATTTTTTGATGATTCGTTTGCGAGTTACAGCTCCTCAAAATATTGGTGGTTTTCAAAATGTTTTCAATAATTGTAAAGACCAGGAGCTAATCATAAATTTGATATCGTTGAATCCAATATGACAAAATAATCAACAATTAATTGTAGATTACCTTTGTACTTTGAACCCTAATCATTTATTAACTTATCGACTAATCGGACATACCGAATTACCAAAGAATGATAAATGAAAAACTTGAAATATATTATGACAAATTTATTTTAATCACAATTTCACAGATAATTATTTAAAAATTAAAATGGTATCACCACATAATTAAATCTTATTACCACTAATGACTAAGGTATACCTTGATAAGTCCGTAACTGGTAATATGATTATAATATTTTGCAGAAAGTAAATAATAAATACCCATATTTACGTGATAATATGCACAATTTAAGATAATAATATTGTTCTGTGATATTGTGAATGATATAAATGTTGTATGATAATAGTAGAAAATGAAATAGAATAATACTAGTATAATAGGTGTTATAATTTTACAGTACTATTTAAGAATTTAATTAATTAATTACCTATCTAAAATCGTGTTTTACAGTTACACTATTTGAAAATCTTATAACTTTTTCTTTTGTTGTACAAAAACTAATATCAAATTAATGTATTGATATTATTTGATTAACAATAAAATCGGAATCCCAAGAGTCCAAGACCATTAATAAATTGTTACGTGGTACCCAATGAAAACAGATACCTATCGTAATGATGAATGTTTCGGGATGGAATGAAGCGGTTTTAAATCATTTAACACTTTGCAAAACTCTTTAATAAAATTAAGTAAATGGCTTATACAGAACATACAGTTATTAATTATTAAAATATTCGCGATAACAATATCGAAGACAAAACTCGGAAGGGCTTGCACTGATAGCTAGACACGTCTGATGTTGGTGGTGAAACGGAGGCTTTATATACTCTGTTTGATTTTGTTTTCGCCACCTGGTTGCCCTTGTCCTTGATCGTCAAATTCGAATGATGACGTTGTTTGCGGTTGTTTCGATTATTGTTATTATTATTATTGTTAGGATTATTATAATTTTGGTTTGGTGTATTATTATTATTATAGTTTCTTTTATAATTTTGTTGTGAGTTATTATAATTTCTGTTATTTTTCGAATTTTGTGATTGATTATTATAATTATGGTTATTAAATTGTTGCTTTTGCGTATTTCTTGCAATGAATTCGCGATTATTAAAATTATTGAAGTTTCTTTGATTCGGATTTCGTTGTTGTGTGGGATGACTGTAATAGTTTTGATTAATAGGTATATTTAAGTTATTTTTGCTTTTTTGTGTTAAATTAGTAATGAGGTTATCTCTATCTATGTCTTCTGCTAGATCGAGCTCTTTTTGTAAAGCAATAGCTTTTGCTTGTTCAAGTGTTTTTGGGTCTCTATTACGTAATGTGGTTCTAATTGATTTAGTAAATCCCTTTATGTATAATGCTAGAGTTTGCTCAGTTAACTGTTGTGTTATTGCTTTTGCATCGTTTTCGTTTTTCCCAGTTGTATATAAATTCGCGAGTTGATAGTATAATTTTTCTAGCCTATCTGTGTATGACTTAACGCTTTCGTTTTCGTTCATTTTAATTGAATTTATTTGTAATTGTAAAGCGGATGACGAATAATGAGAAGCATATGCTTCTTCTAGATGTTTTTTTATGTACATCCATTTACTGGTATCTTTATATTTTAAACATTCGGCTGGTTTTCCCGTGAGTTTAGTTAATATGTAACGTATAAGTAATGGTACATTAATTAAATCTACTGAATTTACGGCGATATCACAAGCGTTTATAAATTGGGTTATGTTTTCTTCTCCCGAACAATAAGGAATAAATTTAAAAGCTTTGTCTACTGCCATAGTAGTGGGAATTTCTGATCTGACTGTTGGGCTAGTCATTTTTTTATTTTGTCGTTTAGGTGTTTTTAAAAATAGAGCTTCTATTGGGCCTCTACTCCTAGTCACTATTTGAGGTGGACTAATTAATAAATTATTTTCGAGTTCTTTAATTCTATTCTCTCTTTTTAATTGTTCCTCTTTTATGCTTAAATCGTTTGGTGTTACGTTTAAACTGGGTGTGCCTTCTGTTGAGTTTTTAGTTGGTGATTGCTCTAGATTTGCAAGTTCTAGAGGAGACGTATCGCTAATATCAGTATAGTCGTTTTCATACATATGAGTTGTAATATTATTTATGTTAGTTTAACATAATAAATTTGAGATTTCAATAATAATAAATAAGTTTCAATAATAATTCACAAATAATAATTTTTTAATAATAGAATTTAATAATTCTCAATTATAACATCAATAAACTTCTCAGTAATAAGTTTAATGCAATAAATTCTCCAATAATAAGCTTTCTTAATAATAATCTCTTCCGATAATATTTTATATATTATATAAGCCTTCTTTCAGTAATACTTTCAATAATGTTTTTCAAAACCTTGACCCACCACAAGGATAAGTATTACAATGATTTGGTACTTATGGTCGTGGCTTTACATTACAATTATGTGTGCAATAGTTATTTATATAAAATATAATTGAACATTTTTATCCTCGTATGACTCGGGAATATGCGTATTAATATATGCATATTACAAAATAAGGATTTGAAAGAAAAAATGTATGAAGATCCAACTACATAAAATTCTTGGTTTATTTATTTTTTATTTTTAATATTTGTTCAAAATGTTGACCATTTTGTGACATATAAAATGTCATATGTTTTAAATGAAAAGTGAACTATCATCAAATAGTTTGATAGTTCCCATCACTATGGTGTATTGGTTTTGGTGTTTTCATAAGATATAACTAATAATAATAAAACCTAACTTAAAAAATATGAACTATTAATTAATACAAAAATGTATGATTTTATTTTAAATAAACTATAACTTACAATCATAAAATTTTATTATTTTAGTACACCTTTAGAATATATACCAATTTTTAAATTACAAACATATCTACATATTCACACTGTATGCATACGTAATGAAAACATTTAATAACAATAAAATATAATAAAAATCAATAAGGTATCTATTGTACAATATACATAAACATGTAACATAATATATTACACATACATATAACTACTAAAAAAAATATACTGGATATAATAAACAATAAACTGTTATTTGAGGTCTTATAAAATTGTCCTTAGTAAAATTTGAACACAATAATTTTTATATTTATCTTGTGGTTCGAACGATATATAAATATATACAACATACTTAATAGCTATAAAACTTAGTAAGAGACTAATAAATAATCACATAGTAAATGATAAAATTTTTTTTTAATAACATAATATAATACAGGTTTATGTCGACATTTCAGATGGTTTATGACAAATTGAAGGGGCTCATTACTCATTTGTAAAATCTCTTCAAAGGCGCACACAAAGCTACCTAAGAATTTATTTTATACGCCTTATGATACGATTAATAGAAGTCTAAAAATGTAATTAAATTCATATAACATGAGGTAACTTGAGCCATATTAAAATATAATTCTCACAATTTAACATTATTTTATCAACTATATTTTTTCAATACAATATTTATCTTAAATTTTACTTAAATTTTACTTTAACTTGTATTGCAGGCATATATATATAACTGATATGTCTCATTTTTGATTTACCTTTTAAAAAGTTTTTTTTTTAAATTTCTATTAAAAACTACTTCACATTAGTTTTGAGTTAACTGTAACAAGTCAATAATCATAATTTTAAATATACATAATATAATACCTAACCTATAAGTAAACATCTAGCATATTGTATTTTTTAAATGCATGCTAATTGTACAACGTTTTTTCACTTATGTTATTTAATTAAAAACAACTTGATTAAAAATTGCAAATCCTACATACTACCCAATATTATATTTACAATATTACAAACCACTTAAATTATTTCAAATTATTTAAAAGTGAAAGACAATGAATAGCTAAATATTTCAAATTTAAATTTATATAATATTTTATTTTAAGATTATTTTAACAATATAATTATGAATATTGTTAAAAACAATAGGGTAATATGTAGGCAAACAACTTACCTATTTCAATATATCATGATTTAAATCACCTCATTTTATATTGCTATTATTATGAATCACTATAAAAGGCATTTGTATAGCGGGTGATTTACCAATTTACTAGAAGTGATCCACAACAGGATTTAAATATTATGTAAATATACATTGTACATATTAGGTATAAAACATATCTATTTCACCATTAATTATTAAGATATTTTTTTTAGGATCATCAAATCAAATAAGAATTCATTTAAAAATACACAGTTTAGCATTATTGACTATTGTAACAATATAAAAGTTCTATATCTATTATTATCGAAATTAAGCGTCCCTACATGGCAACATTAGTATAATACATTATCGTTATTGGCTTTAATTGAGAAGTATGTAATAAGAAATATCTATAATAATTAATAGGTAAATAATAAAAGAGTAAAAGTGAAATTGATTGACTTTATTACTACTACTATAAAGGAAATGCACAGGTAACTGTGGTCAAATATTTAAAAAATGTGATAGAACACCTGCTAGACAAATGCCTTTTAAAATTTTACCATAATTTAAAAGCTCAGGACTATGATAAATCTATTCCAATTTAAATCATACAGTCAAATCAAAATATTCGTAATGCAAAAATGCATAAAATATGAGTTAAGATCATAACATGTATTCAACAAATTGAAACAAACTCAACTTAACCCCTAACTAAAAAAAAAACAGTAAAATTTAAAAGTTGGACTAATAATATTTTAACTTAAATTTAGTAGGTAGTAGTACCTAAATAGCTAACAACACCAATCAAACAGAAGGAACTATTCAGTTGCAAAACACTAAATACAATAAAGTTTAAAATAAAAATATTTTTATGATACCTAAATATTAGGATTAAGACATACCTACTTAATATTATAACAAAGTAGTTATTTAAGTATAATATCTTATAATACCATGTATACCTAATAATGAAGGTGAACAATCTATGATTTTTTTTAAATTTTTTTAAGAAACGTACAATTTACCACCCATTTATGATTGATTTATTTGATGTTGTTAGCTAATTTAACTTAATTATACAATATTTGTTAAAATTGAAAAAATACATTAGCATCTACAATCTTCATTTAACATATTTTTAGTTTACTATATTATTAGGATTAGTTTTCTTCTGGAATGTATTTTGTCAGACTGATTTTTTAACTTCTTTGAAAGTAACTTGAGTAGTTGAATATCTAATAAGTTAAGAAAGGATAAATATGTACAACTAAATAATTTAACAGTAAAAAATATTCTTACATACTTAATTCATTTTGTAGTATCTTCAATTATTAAAATTCTATATTGGAAACAATATTTTTATTTGTCATTGTTCTCATTTGCAAATTTATTGGGAGTTATACAATTATGTATTTCATTATTTATCTCTCAAGCCATCTGTCTAAGTATATGTACTTGTAGTAAATATGGATAATCTTAATTTTTAATAATAATTACTATGCCAGAATACAAAATTTGAATATATGCAAATTAAAAGTACTTCTGAACAGAGAACATTATATTTTTAAGTATGTTGTAGGTATAAATAGATGATAGGCAGCCCACAGCCGTCTTGTTGTGTCCAAGTAGATGGTAATAAGTTATAATAGGAGTAATAATATATGATGTTGTATTAGGTTTATGTTGCATGGTGTCAGTTAATAATTTTTAGAATAAAACAACTTTTGTGTCATCAAACTTTGAATAACATTTGGTGGTGCAACTGAATGAACAAAACTGATCAAACTGAAAATAAAATTTAATTAAAAACTGTTAGTAAGTATAATAATGCATGCACAAATTAATGTATTAATCAAATTTATATTTCTACTTATACATTTTATTTATTTAAAAAACTTCCCAATTAACTTTATGTACAAAAGTTGTGCTTTCCAAGTGGTAGGTATTATCAAATTTACGCCACTTAATAATATAGATTACAAATTACGATGTCATCAATAGAATTTTTTCGACAAACTTAATTGTTCAAAAACTATTGCGTTAAGTATATTATGTTATTAAAGAAATTTAAACTGTCAGTAAACTTAATGGTATAACGTATAAAACATATAATAATTAGTTTAATTACTAATTACATCATACATTTAATTCATTTAATATTTAACTATTTAACTCTTTAAGTAATAACTAACAAGTGCTATGCAGCTGGCCACGAGGTTTACAATTTAAATTACACTTTGAACTTTAGTATCAGTTTATCACAACTGATTGGTTTTCTTTTAATATTATCATTAATTAATTAATAACATATATTTTAATCAATGCTATTTTCAATAATATCATAGATATAAATAATGATAAACGTATCGCCAAATATTGGTAATATTGTATGGTAATAATAGGTATACATAACATATTATGTGTAATAATGATATGGTATGTGCTATGATATGATATGATATGTGTAGTCATAATATTGTCATGTAATGAAAACAATAGAGAGGATCCGATGCAACGGCCAAGGTCAACAAAACGTAGCTTTTATGGTCAAATTAGCATATTTAGGTGTAATAAGACATTCAATTAATCAGGTACAAAGTACAACAGTTATCGTCGTACGGTAACGAATTTATCAGTTATAGCTCCTGGACTTTACAATGAAGAAATAGTATAAACAACGCCACATTTACCAACTATAACACCTCCTTCAAACGCCAATACTTTGAGGAGCTGTAACTCGCAAACCAATCAACGAAATTTTAAAATGTTAACGCGCAAATTCATAATAAAAATGGTTTAATTAATTTATGATATTTTTATTATATGTTACCATTTGAAAATCAAAAGTTGATAGTGGTTTCACCTATAAATATAAGGGTGAAAAAAATTAAAACATTATATGGTTTGAGAAAAACATATACCAAGAAGTTTAAAAAAAAAAAAAATCAAAAAAAGTTAATACTTTTCGAGATAATTAGTGTACCCACTTAAAAGAATCATCCTGTATATACTTATATCTACATGTTATGCTATACTTGTAGATTATGGTTCTAACGCAGCGCCGTATGTTATTGTGTTCCGCATTTATAAAGATTTTTAACGTTATTGTTATAATCATTTACTAAATACAATTTTTATCTGTAGTGACATTCGAACGGTTTCCTGTGATTAGCGGTTTGCCTGCTACGAATAATAACTGCTGCGCAGGACAGTATACAAATTTTGCGATTTCTACCATATGACAAACACCATACTATACAAATAAAAAAAAAAAGAACCGGATGGGCCTCGCTCTGCTGTACAGTTAGGGGTGGAGTGCACCTCGCTTATAGGATAGGTCATTATTATAATGGATTTGTTAAATTTGAATGCAATGATAGATATCATTGTATACGAATAACGATTCTGAACGGAGTTCATATGTTAGTCTAGAATATAATACAATGTTATTTATAAATATTATATAAGTATATTTTATTTTTAAACGAAAAATTTAGAAAAACCGAAAATTTAAATTGTCTATAAATAAGTCAAAATATGTCAAAATACTTTGAAATTTTAACCATGTATAAAAAACGTCAATATAAAGATTTAATGATAATTTCAAGTTGTTGCGGTTTTTCGTTTTTGAGTTAGGGCATTTTAAAAAAACCGATATCATTTGTCAGTCTAGAACATTCTACATTATATTATATTTTACATGTAATTTTATGTCAATATTCGATGTTCAAACGCTTATAAAAAAAAATTGTGCCTATGGATTTTAATAATTTTTGAATGACATTAAGAACTACTTCTGTGGAATCTTCGATTAAATTTTCAAGTATTTTGTAGAAGCCAAATTTTTTTTATCACCGATTATAAAAATAAAATGTAAAAAAATCGAATATTTTAAATGACTATAAGTGGCTTAAAAATCAATATAATATTTTGAAAAAAATATTGCATAAAAGAAATACCAATCTTAACAGCTGGTAGAAATTTCAAAAATCTGCGACTTATACTTTTTGAATTATAACAAATATTTAAAATCGTCTGAGAATAAATCGCTATTTTATGCAGTTTCGTAAATATTTAAATTTCAAACAGTCATACAATTTTTTCCTCTTAGTCCGGTAGAAATTTTTTTAAAGATTTTTGAAGAGTAGCTCATAGATAACCTAGTGTTAAAATTTTGAACCTTAAGTATGAACAAAAAAAAATTTATGAATTTTTATCTACAAAATAACATGCAAATTATCGTGATTTTTACACATTTTATACAAATTTGAGAATTAAGGGCTTAGAAAAAAAAATTGAGTTAACCGATCACCGATATTTTTTAGTTACGATAAGTTTAACTTATTATAAACCTAGTATAAAATTTTCAAGAGTTTTCGCTCAATCAATTAAATTTTATAGATGTTTAAAAACAAAAATTTAACAAAAATCGAAAATATAAATTGTCTATAAATAAGTCAAAATATGTCAAAATACTTTGAAATCTTAACCATGTATAGAGAACGTCAATATAAAGATATGGTGAAAATTTCAAGTTGTTGCGATTTTTCATTTTTGAGTTAGAGCATTTTAAAAAAAACCGATATCTTTGTCAGTCTAGAATATTATACAGTATATTATACTTTACATGTAATTTTTTGTCAATATTCGCTGTTCAAACGCTTATAAAAAAAAATTGTGCCTATGGATTTTAATAATTTTTGAATGACTTTAAGAACTACTTCTGTGGAATCTTCTATTAAATTTTCAAGTATTTTGTACGAGCCAAATTTTTTTTATCACCGATTATAAAAAAAAAATGTAAAAAAATCGAATATTTTAAATGCCTATAAGTGGCTTAAAAATCAATATAATATTTTGAAAAAAATATGACATAAAGGAAATACCAATCTTAACAGCTGGTAGAAATTTCAAAAATCTGCGACTTATACTTTTTGAATTATAAAAAATATTTAAAATCGTTTGAGAATAAATCGCTATTTTATGCAATTTCGTAAATATTTAAATTTCAAACAGTCATAAAATTTTTTCCTCTAATTCCGGTAGAAATTTTTTTAAAGATTTTTGAAGAGTAGCTTATACATAACCTCGTGTTAAAATTTTGAACCTTAAGTATGAACAGAAAAAATTTTATGAATTTTTAACTACAAAAAAACTTGCAAATTATCGTGATTTTTACATATTTCGTATAAATTGTAACTTTGAGCACTTATAAAAAAAAATTGTGACTTACGATTTTAGATTTTTTTTTATCAGTTAAGGAACAACTTATAAGAAACCTTGTATTAAATTTTCAAGATTTTCTAGGCAGCCAAAAAAATTTTATCGTTATTTAAAAAAAAAATACTTAAAAATATTGAAAATTTCAATTGTCTATAAATAGCTTAATAAAAGTCAAAATACTTTGAAAATTTGATGGTGTATAGAGAACGCTAATCTAAACATTTGGTGAAAATTTCAAGTATTTACATTGATTGGTTTTTGAGTTATAGCAAAATAAAAAATTTGATTATGTCAAAAACTGGTTTTGCGTAAAAACTCCCGTTTTTCCCAAATTTTTTTATGGTTTTTCCCGTCGCATTTAAAAAATATTGGAAATTTTTAACTTTCGACCCCCAAAGTACCAAATAGATTCACTTTCCTTTCAGAAAAGTTGCTTCATAAGGCAATCGAAGCATTTTTACTGCCCCAAAACGTGTCGACAGACACAAAAAAAAAAAAAAAAAAAAAAAAAAAAACACACATCATTGTAAAATCAATACATTCTTCACTCCGTTCAGAATCTAAAAATAATGCGGGCGACCGACAGAAAAATGCTTAGAGTTTCGTTCACACTTTGTGTGTGTTTCTAAGATAGCTGAAAAAAGTGATGGTAAAACGGGGAAGCGATGAGGGAAGATATATTCCCCCTATAACCTTTTTGTTATTTTGTATTATTTTTAATAATACACTATATGTAGATCATTTTTGTCAAACATATTTGAATTTTGCCACTCATGGAATATTTATTTATAAATAAATAATCCAATGTAAAAATAATATTGATTACTAATTTTTGTCCCAATAATCAATGAAATTCAAAATAACAATTATATGTCTATTATGCTATTAAAGAATTGTACCAAGTTCCCAAACATAGGTGTTCAGTGGATTTTTGTTGTTGACTTATACACAGTATAGGTTCATCGATCACAACGAAAACATTTAGGTACCAATCATTTATACTTTAAAATGTCAAAGTCAAATAATATTAATAATGATACTCGAGAAATTTACTTATCAAACATTAATCTGCGGCGATTAATTGAAAGAATACCAACTCTTTTTTTTAAATATTAGTTGCGTAAAATTGGATTTTCTAAAAAAATTGATAAACGATTTACTAACATATGTTTTCGTATGATTACAACTTGGAGTTTATAATCAGAATGAAACTGAAAAATATGATATACATTTATATTTTATACCAAGACGCAGGGCTAGATTTAGAGGTGTGGAGACCTCAGGGCAACAAAGGAATGGGGGCCTCCTGACCCCAAATTATTCTCCAAACAAAGTGAACATATTTTTTTTAAAAGAAGATTCTTTTCTTTTATTAATAATTAACAAATATATATAAATATATATACAAGGCCGAATATGAGGGGGGCTTTAGGGTTTCGAACAACAGTCTTTTATATAGACGTATTTTAATGTTAATACACTTATTCAATTAATTGCAACTCAATAAAATATCTACTCATTAAATCTCTTTGTGTTACTAATTCCCTTAACATCTAAACCTTAAATTTCATTCGTTGCAACTTCTGAAAATGCGAACTTACAACGTTATTTGAGTCAACGGACTAAACCGGACCGGCTCATAACAAGAGTAATTCTTAAGATTTTGAAATGTATTCTGAATTTCTGGATATGGAAGTACTGCCAATAGAAATTCAACTTTAGAAAAGAAAATGGACACAAGCAAATTAAAATCGATCCGGATGATGTTATCGAACGTTTCGCCAATAAAAAAAGCGATAATTAGATTTTGTGCTATAAAATATCTTTCAAAATCATCATTGTATAAAATTATAAATAATTAATTATAAAATAATTATGATGTATTAGTTCACTAAATTTTTTTTTTTAAAATAAGTGTTAGTTTTTTTTTTTAAATTACCCACAATAAAAATATTATTTTATTTAACACCCCCTCCCCCCCCAGAAATTTGTTCCTGCTACAGCCTTGTGTATATAATATGTAAAAATGTAAGTATGAATATTGAATAATAATAAATAATAATCTCGCACCACTTGCACATAGAAAAAAGAAAATCGAATAATAATATTATCGCGCGTATGACGTTCTCGGGTTCGCGTCAATCGTCAGAGTCTGTGGCGATAGCGGTAAAGTTTAGGACGCATTGGATTTACTGATAAATAAACATGCTGATGACATATAATTTCACGGAATTTCCCATCGGCATTCAGTATTAGATTTATTTTTATCCTATTGGTCACTTTCGACAGGATGGCGGAGTGACGGTGCATTTGTTATTTGAAAGATTTTTTTTCCGAAGTCTCTATTAAGGAGACCTTCTTTTGTGGAGGCCCCGGGGCCAAGACGCTCGGCGTTCATCGCTTGCCGCTTATCCAATATACACTGCCGCTCGCCGCTCACCAATGTACACGTGGCCAAATTGTACGGATGCCAACAGTCCCATGGCGTCTATATCATATAAACTGTGCTCAGACGCATACTACTATCAGTGTGCTTACATGTTTCTTAAAACAAATATCATTAATTTTCATTTGTACAAAATGTCTTTACGGCCAAAGAGGTTTAAAATTGGTAAAGAAAGTATTGTTATGAAAATATTAGAAGAATTTGATGATGATTTAAGTTTATTCAATGAATTAGATGACACTGATGAAGATGGTATTTTATTATATAAATCGAAACTGTAATTACTAAAGTCCATTGCTTATTTTCTAAAATGTTATGCTTTTGGCATTATAATTTAATCAAAAAAAGTTGTTATAAACAAAATTGTATTTTTATTTTTTTATTTCTTATGGTAAAATATGACATGAACTTAACATAATAATTGATAATACACGTAATTATTTCAAAAATATTTTTTTAAATATTTCAATATTATTATCGCCCGCCCACCTGCTTACTACCTAACTACTGCTTACTAACCTAACCCAATTAGAACATCCATTAATACATTTTATTTTGAATTTTATAGCGTCACCTGTCCGCCTGCTCTCAAAGTTGCGTTCATCTAGGACGTACCACAAAGATCGATTTGACTAAGTACATCATTCTGTCGGTATTCAGTCACTCGACAGATTCGTTCATTTTTATTCAGTTTAATTCGTCAAACTGACCTTTCTCTAGTACCTAGTTGTAGTTATATTGTTCAGATGTATTTGGTTACAATTTTTATATTTTTGAATTTAATATTTATTATGCGTCGGCAGCAGAAAAAAATATTAACTAACCCCCTATTAGAAAAAATAGATAAAGAAGAAATTTTATTTGAAGAAATGACGACAAAGAGATAAAGAGTGAACGATATATTTTTAAAAGGAAAGAGAAGGTTTTTTTTAAACATTTTATCGAAAAACAGTTATTTAGAAATAAAATAAATTGGAGTGGGCACCTACTTTTTAGATTGAGTCGGAAACAGTTGTTTCTACCACTATGTTTTAAATTTAGTTGAGGATGATTTAAAATCAAAACCGTACAACAGATTAAGAGCTCGTTATAACAAAAGTATAACTTTTGAATTCATTTTTAGTAATCATTTAGGTAATTTGAAGACGCGCATGCGACCAAATCTCGACTGCTTACGAAGCAGTGATAGACGCTCACGGCAGCGGTATAGGGAATTGGCTACATTTAAATATAGGTAAAGCAGTCAAGGCGCAGTCAAAATTAGTCACGCCGATCGCGCGTCTCTAGAAGTGTTCTATGAAATGACACAATTAAGGTGTAATATACCTATGTATGTGCATTTCGAACTCAGTGGATATTGATTTCAAATACAAATGAAAATCACTTATAGTGGTTATATGTTCTTAACGATTATTTATATTATTTGTATTAGATTTATACATTTATAAAGAATTTCTTTGCTGTGAGGTATTAAAGTGGCTATCGATATTATTGTAGAATAGATAATATTATAAACGTACATCTTCTAAAGGAAAAAACGAAATCTGACCGTATTTCTAAGTATTCCAATATAGTCCGACACTAAATATATTAAGCCGCTGTTGCTCGAAGTCGACATGAGGACAATCGGTCGTTTCACATACCCCGTAGTGGGTGGTAGGAAAAACGAACAATATAACACATCTTTTGTCAATTCTTGTACCTTTTTCCTAACCTATTGAAAACATTCGACGTATTATTTTTGAATGACCGGGAGAACTCTTCGTCTTATAATCCCTACCAATGTGGCACCTCCGAAATTCTGTTGCGGTACATGTGTTGAATACGAGTTAGTATGTTTGTGCACACTGACATAATCACAAGTGAACATTATATAATTTAAATATAATTTTAATTTTGTGTTCTAAGACACCTACAGAAGTGCTTTCTGTTTACACGACGACTACAATTCGTAAGTAACGACATAAGTAATTTTTAAATATCACCATAATATTCTTACTCTTTTTCGAATTGAAGGCAACAACCAGGCAACTCAATTTTATACTAAAAATTGAAGTTTTTAAGTATTATTAAAAAAAAAAAATCGTACATCATTATCATATAATAACAGTGTACCTAGATCAGATTATTATTTCGTTCAATATAATACAAAATAAGTTGTCTGGTTGTGTGTGTTCCGGGCAAGAACATGACACCTTCGAAGCTATTATGTTTTTGTGCGGAACGGTCATACTGTATAATATTATTATTATCAGCTATATCTCACATGATAACATTTTTCGATACTGCTCTGTCATTCCCATAAATAATAAGATATTCTATATTCTATTATCTATGATTGTTCTCGCGTAATTATACTTATTGGTTATAATATTCATAATAGGCGAAATGAAATTTTAATGTTGTTTTGGTATTATTCAAATTTACATGTATTTTTTTTCTTTTAAATAAAAGTTACTGTACAAAAAATATTTTCTGATTGTTTAAGATTTAGAATTACTTAACAACTTCTTAAACGTAATTTTATTTCATTTTTCTTGTTTATACTAATAAAAATAATATTATTCAGTCATGACTTATAATACAAGATATAATTAAAAAATTTTGAGGATTCCGGACATAAACGCTCTTGTTGAAAATATTGAAAAACACAAAAAATATAGAACTTGAAATTTATTTTTAAGATTTAATTATACATTAACTTGTAAGTATCAAGTAAGTAAAAATTAATTAACAATTTCTAAAAACATAGATATATTATAAACATTTCACTTTGGTATATTTTTAAATTTTAAATTATTCATTATTGTAAAATTTGAAGAAATATAACTTTCCGGTTATTACACATAAATTTGTCTTATGATAATAGTAATAAATTTATTAAAACTTCTTTCATAAATTATTTTATGTTTAATTTTAAACAAAAAAGTATGCAGTCAATAAATTGTATTGTACAATTATTAATATAATATAAAGAAACTCAAATGGTTATACTAGTACTTAATAGGTTGATTTGTACACATAATTATTATAAATTATAACTGTAATTAAAGTCCTATCCGGGTATTGAATTAGGTTATAATGTCAATAATTTATTTATTTTTTTATTATATATTTACAACTTATATTTTAATCTAAAATTAATAGTGAGTAATTTTTATCTTTTTCAGAAATATGTCTGGCATTGCACTTACTCGATTATTTGAGGAACGGAAGAAATGGAGACAAAATCACCCATTTGTAAGTAATGCTATATCAATTATTAAATATATTAGAAATGTATTAAAAGTAAAATTAAACAATTCATCAAAAAACATGTATTATTATTAAAACTCTTCATAGATTAATAAATTATTATCTTTTCTAGTATATTCACGTTTTCAGTATTATGCCGACATTTCAGACCCATTACATTAACTATCTTTAAACTAAAATTGAACAACATTCTGAAGAGACAATTTGTAATGGTTCTGAAATTTCAACATAAGTACTACTTAAGACAGATAAATCTAAAAAATGAAATCCATGAAAGTTATAATAAATTTTAATTTTATTAAATTATAAAATAACTTTATGAATGATATTAGATTAGAAATGTTGGTGCAAATTACTAATTTACAAATGTATGATTATAGGGTTTTGTAGCGAAACCAACTAAAAATCCAGATGGTACATTAAATTTAATGAACTGGGAATGTTACATCCCCGGAAAGAAGAATGTAAGTATAAATTACATTTGTTATTTGAAAGACTAGCTGTTTTACAATGTTTTTGATCACCTTAGCAGTTATATAAAATCTTTAATATCTGTATTAGTGTTTCTATAATGTATTAACTTCTACAATTAATCGTTATTTGTTTTTTTTCCAAAGACATTTATTAAATGTGAAATGAGCTGTGCTATATTAATATACTTGTCTAATATACTATTGATTGAAATAATGAATTTGTATACTCATCAGAAAGTTAATGATTTCCAACAATTTCAGTCTTGGAAACATAGGCGGAGATTTGATTGAATTTTAAGGGGGCTTAAATGTTTCTTTGCAAAATAAACCGTGGGGGCATTGCCCCTCTCACCTCCACTCTAAAATCAATATTACCTTCACTCTTCAATACGCATTAAATTACTGAATTTCAAAACTACTAAATACACATTACTAACTATAAACTATGCACTTGAAAAATCATCAATTCATAATACAATAAATATTTCATTATTTTAGTACAATAAACCTATTTTTATCAGCAAATTTATCAATAACGTTCTCAATACTGATATTGATATCTTTTTCAATGTATTATATTGAAGAGTTATTAAATTTTTCTTGCAGCATACTCGTGCGTAGCCATGTCTTAACTTTGCGCATTGCAGAAAAGCTTCGTTCACATGTAGATGAACTGATTGGCATTGTTATGGCTACCTGAAGTAGTTTGTATACGTTGGGAAACACTCTTTTAGAGATATTTTGTTTTATTATTTCATAATTTATTTCATTTCTGATTGCAAAATACTGTTTTTTTCCACGGTCATCTCTGACTGAATATTAATTTTTGATAAATCCAATAATCCCTGAAAACAGCTAAAATGTACTATTGTACTAATGACTTTTATCATAAAACTAAAAACTGAAGATTTACTTGATAATGATCAATAAAAAATTGACTTTCTTCAAATTTTAGTTGAAAAAAATTATCAACAGATATGCCCATTTGTAAACTATCATTCAAAAATTTTTCTTTTAATTTTGTAGTTAGTATATCAAGAATCACATAGTAAGCATTTATTCTGTAGAAATCTTCAGTTGTCTGTACGTTACTTTGTGTAAGTTCTGTGTACTGTGCACTAGTTCTAGTAGTGACAATGAAATTTTTAAGATCATTTGGTTCTTTCATGTTTCTTTTATTTCCTACATTTTAAATTAAAATATAATTAATACAATAATAATATTTAGTTATAACAAACTAACATAGCTAAGTTATCAGTTAATTAGGTATACCTTTGAATGGATTTTCAATAGATATATTATTGACTGTTGAAAATGTATTTATATCCAACCAAATTTCAAAAAAAAATTCAATGGTTTTATAATCCTCTAAGGATTTGATTATAGATTTAATAATAATTGCTGAATTCCCAAGAGTTGAAGATTTTTCTTGCAATTTGCATATTGAAATATTAATTATTGTTAAAAATGTATGTAAAAGAAATAAATATACAATGAATTGTCCTTTCCTCATATTGGTTAAAATTCCTGAAAAATTATAATGAAGAGGTACACATTAACGTCTAATTAACAACAAGTATCCATGTTCTATAATCTATATATTAAAACATTAAATGCAATAATCAAAATATTTACCTATTGCTTCATTCACATCTTTATCAGATTCATTTTATCATTTATTAATGTATCTACTATTGCTTTATAACTGGACATTACAGCTTCACAATTTTTGTAACGACAATTCGACAAGTGTTGCTTAACCTTGTAATTTACTTTTTTTTAACACCCAATTTATTTTGAATATCGATTAATTTTTTATTATTGGTCGGATATGAAAAGTGAATGTGAAGGGCCTCTAATGTGTTAAAAACATTTCTGGTTTCCTATAATTTAATACTATGCAATATGTTTAATACTTTTGAGGGGTTAAGCCCCTCCAAGCACCTCCCAATCACCGTCTATGCTTGGAAACCAGGCTTAAAAAAACACTAAAAGAAAAATATTTTATAGTAAATCCAAAAAATAAATAATTTTATACTTCTTGAAACATGTAGCTTTAAAAAGATATTTGAGGTTGACTAATATTCTTATCGAACCTATCCAATATTCTTGAACTTTACATTTGTACCGATATAGCAGTTCAATTATGGTGATTTATAATCATTATTAATATTATAAACCTTAATATACATAATATAAACTTTTATGAGTTCCATATTTTTCAATAATTTATAGAAAATATTTGTATTTATCTATAACTCTGCTATATTATAAATATTTTTATTTCAAAGTAAATAATTTGATTTTTAAGTTATACTAACGTGATCTATGTTAAATTCAAATAGGTATTTAGTGAATTTATTTCAATTAAAGCAATGGCTTAGAATTAATTTGATTGGAAATTATTTTTTTAGACTCCTTGGGAAGGTGGAATGTATTTTTTACGTATGATCTTCAAGGATGACTATCCATCTAGTCCACCTAAATGCAAATTTGAGCCTCCATTGTTTCATCCCAATATATATCCATCTGGTAAGTACAATTTAAATTATAAACATTATTGATAAACATTTAGGAATATAATTATGGTTGAATAATTTGGATTATTCTTCTGAAAATATTTTAATATAAACATAAGTTTATTTTTCATTAACTTAATAATTGTTAATATTTTTAATACCTTCTGTCATATTATTTAAAATAATATTTTTTTAACTCAATGTTTTCTTTTCTTTAGGTTTAAATTTTATAGATTAAAAATTAAAAAATTAAAAAATAACTTAAAACTTATTCTAACATTTTTAGTATCTGAAATTTTTTTTATTATATATCGATCTTTAATGTTAACATATATAAAAGTAGTGAAATTGTTTCTAAAATGTGATGATAAATCATTGTTTTTAAATATATTCGATTCACAATTAATTTACAGTCTAAATTAGTATATTTTTATTTATGACTAGGCATTATATGTATTTCACTAGTTTTTGCTAGAAATTGTTTCTAAAATGTGATGATAAATCATTGTTTTTAATTATATTCAATTCACAATTAATTTAAAATCTTAATTAGTATATTTTTATTTATGACTAGGCACTGTATGTCTATCATTATTGGACCAAGATAAAGATTGGCATCCCGACGTATCTATTCGACAGATTCTTTTAGGTATTCAACAGTTTTTAAGCGAACCTAACATAAATGATCCCGCGCAGCAAGAAGCTTATCACGTTTATTGGTAATTATATTATATTACCTAATATGTTATAACCAATAATAATTTGCAATAAAAAAATACAAAATTGTATAATAAAATTATAGTAATGATTAAAAAAAAAATATTTTTAACAAATAAGATTAAGGTTATATCTGAATCCACAATTTTATTTGTCTACCTATTATATTATCTCAAATAAATGAATTTCTAATTTCTTAGTAAATTATTTAATATTTTTTTTAATTTTTTTTTTTTTGTATATTTATAGCCAAAATCGCCAAGACTATAACAACCGTATAAAAACTCAAGCAAGGGCAATGACTAAATATAATGACCGTAAAAGACATTAAATTTATTTAATTTACTTTTTGTAATAATTATAATTTTTAATTTATATACATTTATTCAATAAAAAATTTCTGTGTGTCATATCAAACAATACACTTTTTAATGATTTTTCTTTTTTGTATCTAAAACAGCTTTTATAAATATTTGACTTTCGTCCAGCTTTTTTCGATTTTAAAACACCGTGCAGCGGTCACGTGATTGATTAATCTCCGCTGCCTGCTACTAAAAGTTAAACATGTCCAACTTCGTCAGCCGCTGACAAATACTCGCCGGATGGCGACGCCAGCGCCGAATTTTGTTGTCATACCAAGCTGATCCACGGTTGGGAGAAGCGGCTTCTTCAACTCAAGGCTGGCAACCAGCATAATGTGAACCGCGCGCGATATAAGAAACCCTAGACGCTGCAGAGCGGTCATAAAATGCGAATTTCTTATTGGTCGGCTGATCGTTATCAATAATATTAAATTATTATCACTCGAAATTTAAATATCATTGTTTGTTACTTATCTCTGATATGAATGTTTATAATAGTAAATAGGTATATTTATTTGATTACCTATTTAATTTATTTGCATTTAAATTTGAGTTTATAATTTGTTTATTATTTCATAATATATTAACTTACGTTATATTTTACGATTATCTACGAAATTTAAACGCAACATTATGGATATCAAAAATATTATAGATGAAATAAATAATAGTAATAGAGATTTGCGTTGTGAATTAGTCGATATTAAAAATAATATTGCAGTGATACGTTGCAATTTAAATACAACAGATGATGTTGAAATATTTTTTGATCTGTTTAAAAAAAAAAGTGCCACTAATTGGATTGTTCAAGGGCAATTAAAAAATCCAGAGAAGTTTGTTAAATATATAATAAAATCTAAAATTTGTGTATGTACCTAATATAATTTAAATTTTGTTATCGTTTTATAGAGTTGTGTATCATAAGTATTGGTTGTGCCAACATAGCCAAAGAAATAAAGTGTATCAACCGAATGTAAAAGAGTTAACTCCCAGAAATACCTTGTGTGAATCTAAAATTGATATTTTGATTAAAAAAAATAACAGAAATACTAGGAAAAATGATTTATTTCTAAAAAAGAATCCTCCATTATGTGGAAAAATCACTTTAATGATTAAGCATAATCATACCATTAATACAAGTGGTTCCTTAAAATATTTACGTATTCAATCAGAAGTAAGCAGTTCTAGTTTTTTAAAATATTGTAGTATGTAGTATTTATAGGCGGCACTTGGCTCTTATTAACGGGGGGGGGGCAAAATTAATCATAATTTACTGACCTATTTAAAAATCTTCTCATACTAAACTTATCTAATACATATACATTCCACCTAAATTTTACTTACTTATTATCTCAATAAGAGCAGATAACATTTAACCTTCTATACTTTTTTAATTCATAATTTAAATAATTTCCCAGTTAAGTGCCACTAATGACTAATGGGTGGTTTCTCATTCTTATTTTCATTATATTTTTGTTCTATTACCACATATACTTATTGTATTAAATAATACAGATTGTGCATCTTAATAAAAAAAAATGTGGCTTATGTTATGTTTTAAAAGTAATCATAATATTATATTAATATCTACAGTTTTATAGAATTTACATTAGTTTATATTCATTTATGGTAATATTGATAATTTTGATTCGACTTAACATGGGGAATAATTTTCTTATATAATTGTACAAAAGTAATTTCAACATAAATATTTTATAAAAATTAAAAAATTGTTCAAATCATATTTAATTTATGTGGGGCAAAATGATAAGTATACCATCTCAATATTTTTTCTGGGGGGAAACTGCCCCCTCATGCTCCCCCTAAATACCAACTATGGTAGTATGGGTAACCTTTTTTTGGGATTTATTGATCTATGGAAGACTTATAATAGGGTTCTTAAAGTGAGAATTAATCTTAAATTAAAGATTACCAAATATGTGTGTGAACATAATTGAAGTTTTTGTTTGGAGTCTATCTGTGTAGAGAAAAATATTTAATACCACATAATTTTACTGTTGTAAAATAATTATATAATATTATATTCAGCATTTAAAATATTTGATTTTTATTTTAAAAATATTATATTAATTATAGAAGTAACTAGTAATTACTAATAGAGTAATAAATAATATATAATATTTATTTTATGATATTAAATATATTAAAATATTATTATGTTCCATACCTTCTTATTATAATATAGGTATATGGTATATTATGTATAATGTCCATTGTAATAAATAAAATAACATCGTTTTATATTATGTAGTATTATTATTTTCAACTTTTATTTAATATAATAATAATGATTACTTACCTATTATTATTAGTAGTAGTATTTAGTAGTATTTATAATCAATGGTAGTATTAATAAAATAAACATACAATTTCCTGTAATTGTACCTGTTCATTTTAGATAATAATAGTAAACAATACTCTAAAATAAATTTGTCTGTGTTTAAAGTTTGAAAGTTTGAACTATTGAGTAATGACTATTAGTAACTAGACTTAATGATATACATTTTTAAAACATCAAATTAGTAGTGCTTTTGGTATTGAGTCCACAATTTATAAACTGCAGTTTTCCAATACTTCAAATGTTATTACTACATTCATAATTATTATGATATATGCATTTTAGACCGAGCAAACATTTATGCAGTATTTTAATGATGGAATGGGACCAAATGAGGCTTGTAGATTTCATCAAAATCAAATAATGAAGAACAAAAGTCCATTAAAACTTCTAGCCAATGGATCTATAAATCCAATAAAAAATACTGTCTATCATTTACATAACGTTTGGAGAAACTTAAATTTTGGTAGCATAGATGCTCCATTGGAGAAGTTAAAAGAAAAAATTGATTTGTATGATTCCCAAGGTGAATTTATAATGAACAATATAACAATTGATTAAATAATAAATAATTATTATTTCATTATTTAATCAACGATATAAATTATAAGATATTGCTAGAATTATGTTTGAAGATCATATCATGATTAGAAAATGTAGTAGGTAGTAATAACTTTACTAATAAGCATTACAATTATTTTTAATTAATACTTTAATGCTAATACTTTTAAAAGTGTTTAATTATTTTGTATTAAATAAATATACATTATTATAAAACCAATATTTTATTAACTTCACATTGAAGGTATAAAATTGATAATTTGCAAAAATAAGTTTTGGAATCTTGTATAAAAATGTAAAATATCAGGTTATATTGAAAATATTAGCATTTTTATTGTTAAATCAATACAATTATAAAAATACACACCCATATCAAAAGTATTAATTTATCAACTGAATAATTAAATATAAATGTACATGAATACAAAATATTTATAATTATTACTTAGGAATCTCTGTAAATATACTTGAGGAAAAGTCTAATTGGGTTGTTCTTGTTTCAACATCAGTAATGAAAAGAGCTCAAATGTTAAGTTCTTCAAAAGAATTAATATTTTGTGACAGTAGTAGTAGTTGTGATACTTTAGAAACGACTATCACTATTCTGTTGACAGTAACTAAAGCTGGAGCAGTACCTATAGCACTTTTATTACATCCGCGACAATCTGCTGAAAGCTATAAAACTGCTTTTGGATTTTTAAAGCTAATATACCCAAAGTGTTTTGGGAATATTGATGTAAGTTTATTTTGTATTAATTTAAACATATAGATAAAATTTGTTATTATTATACTGATTAACCATTGTCTATAATTTTAGGCACCATATGTCTTTATGACAGATGACTCAGCTGCTGAGAAACAGGCATTACATGAAGTTTGGCCTACTAGCAAGCAATTATTATGTAATTTTCATGTAGGTCAGAAAGAATGGCGTTGGTTAACTGACTCAAAAAATCAAATTGTCCAAGACAAAAGACAATCATTAATGGAGTTTTTTAAAAAAGTATAAAAAATTAATCCTACTAATAAAAAAATATTTAAATTTTTTTAGTGGTATGATATACTATTATAATTAATAGGTCATGTATGCAGACAATGAAAAGAATTTGGAAGAAGCTGTGTTGGATATTAAAAAATTATCAAATGATTTTCCAAAGTTTGTAAAACGTTTTGAAATTTTTTACAAACGAAGAACACAATGGGTTCAATTATATCGTTTAAATATTTTAACTCGTGGAAATAACACTAATAATTATGCTGAAGCATCAATAAGGGTTTTAAAAGAAATTGTTCTATGTAGAACTAAAGCATACAATGTTGTTGCTTTAGTTGAGTCAGTTTCAAAAGTATGGGAAGAATACTTCATCACAAGAATATTAGACCATGCACATGTCCGTAAAGATGAAATTCAAAGAAAATATATTGAACTATAAATAATTAATAACTGTAATTCACGCTACGGCGATCGGCTACGATTACGACGATTAGAAATAATATTATTTTTATTATAGACAAAATTCCTTATCTAGCACAAATAAATTCTACACAGCGTATTTCTCATTGCAGTGGATGATTTACAGTACATAATATATATATATATATTATATTATAAAGGGGCCCACACACGATCAGTTTAACTGTGCAGTTTATCACGTATGACGTCATGAGCGATAAACTGAGGAAACTGTGCAGTTCTGGCGGATTTTTACGCAGGCTTTTGGCCTGCGCGAGACAGTCTACTTTGCACCGATTAACGGCGCAGTTTGATCAGTTATTCGAACAGTTTGCACAGTCTTCTCTAGTCGTTTGAAGTTTCTAGCCACGAACATCCGCTAAGTTTTATTTTGTATTATTTATTTATTTCCACTCAACTGTTGTCGCCGCCATGACAAAGAAAAAGAACAACTTTTGCATTTTATTGATGCATACAGAAGTTTACCAGTTTTTTTTTCGGTCACCCATTGTCATCTGCATACACATACAGCAGACCAGTAGACTGTGACTACACTGCACGAAACAACTGAGTGAACTGTGATCATAACTGATGGAAAAACTGATTTACCCTACACTCCTTCAGTTCAGATATCTGTACAATTTTTAAAATATGTTTCACAAACTTGTTTAATGAGATCATCTCTGTGTGTGTTAAACTGACGTGTGAAATCAAAAAGTGAAACAATGTTTTGATTTACACAAGGCATATTATTGAACAAAATGTTATTACTGAGTAAATTGGGTTTAACTTTTAAGATTGTGTTCTGTTTAGTCTTTCTTTTTAACATTATATCATGTGAATATTGTCTGAATACCTTTTCTGTTGCTATACATACTGTTTGTACATCAGTGCTTGGTTTCATTAGCCCACCACAATCTTTGATGTGTGCTAATTTACTGTCATGTTTGGTCGTTATTAAAAAGGTTTTACAATACTCACAAGATGTTTTTTTTTTAATTTTCATTGCAATAAATCCAACAATATATACAGAAACATCCTCTACATAGCCATTGATATTATTTATGTTTCCAAAATAGTTATGGTCTAATATTTTATTTTCTGGAAGACTTTCAATATTTTGAAAAATATTTTCTCTGTATTGTTTCTTTTTAATAATAGATAAAGTATTAGTGCTATCAAGGATTTGACAATTTCCATTTACCGAACCTACTATTGCATTGTGTACAAGAAGTCGTTTATATGCAGCTTGAAACTGACGACAA
>JASXSY010001532.1:0-30467 GCA_034509805.1 Sipha maydis
CATTGCGCAAATCAAAATAATAATGATTTTGAAATTTATCTATAAATACATATTTATGTACAACCATCTTGAAAAAATAGATCGGCTTATTTCCTAAAAGTAATCTGCCTGAAAATTCGATGTTCACTAAATTGGTGAAGAACACTATTGTATATATATTATATATATATTATATTAAAAGCATACAATAGCTTTATAATTATCATAATAATTTTTGCACTAAATTTCTAGAATATTTTTGTTTTATTTTGTCAGTATTATAAACAGCATTACTATTGGTTACCAAGATATTCTAATATAATGATTAGACCAAAAATTATAAGTTAATTTTAATAACACCAGTTAAAATACGGGCCCTTTATTCTTAGACTTTGAAATTGTAGACCTCATTTAGCAACATTTCGGGGGTGGTCGGGCCTCCATACTCTGACGTCTATATAGCTTATTTATGTAGATAATTTCGAGTAGGTGATTAACGCATTCGCCTAGATTTTTATTATTTTTACTATTTTATTTAAAAAAATATAGTTACTAATAATCTAAAATCCATAATTTATTAATATCAGATATGAGTAATTGTCAAATGCTATGTTTAAAAGTTCTATGTTTAAAATAAGACGTTCATAAGCAAATACCTATAAATTAATGATGGTCGACTCAACGAAGATTACGACAAGTCAACTGTTGTGAATACAGTTGAATCAGGTAAACCCTAAATTGATAATTATTTCCAAATATAATTGTAATCTTGACGGTTCCCGCCCAAATGCATGTATTTTTCGTATGATCGGTTAAACGTAAAATATATTTATCAATAACAAATAATAAATCTGATGAATATTAGTTTATTTTTATCTAATTCAGAATTTTCAGCAACTCTAAGTAAATATTCTCAGTATTATAACATTTCTCTAATTACATTAGTCATTTATATTCTATTTATATTTTATTTTACTACATTATATTTTAATTTCTTATTGTAGTTTGAAAATAAGCATTCCGGTAAGCTTTTAAATAAATAATTTGATAAATGTGGCCTCATAAGACTTAATTTATTATGTTAGATTAAATATACAATATAAAACAAAATAAAATCATAAAGAAAATTATATAAACTTCTATTATCTATAAAATATACACCCATAATAATATTATTTATTTTAAAAGTTAAATGTTTTTTTAAAAGTGTCATTATTTCTATTAGTTTCCTATTAACTGTAATTATTCTATTTATAATTATCTTATTATTATAAATACAATTAATTAACGATTTAAGAATGTAAGCTTCAAATAAAATTATTTAACGAAAAGGCGAACAAACGGTCAGCTACCGAAATCATCTAATAAAACTATCTATGAACTTGAGATGGGTGATTCATAAATGATTCGATAAATGAATCGACTAGATTAGATGAATCGATTAAATGTATTTATTTATTTATTAGCATAAACGCCCATGTGGGCTCAAGTACAGTAGATAATATTTATTATAACATTGATACAGTATAAAATCATTATAAATAATACAATATTATATGATTAGCAAACAACAATTGGTAAATTATATTTAGGTTAGTGCATTTTATTTCTTTAACACTTTCTTAACCATAACTTCTTAGTGGTTAAACTGTTGTTTTTTGTATTAATTATTGTGCATTTGACAAGGATGAGAAACCTGATTCCAAGGGCATCTCTGGCCCTGTTTTCAGGGGGAGGGGGGCGACTTTTACACAATTTAAAGAAAAAAAACAATAATATAGGCATAATCAATTTATTAAATTCTAATTTATAAGTGAACATAGTAATTAGTAACTTATTACTGGTCAAGACATTTTGATTGAATATTAAAGTAATAAAAAGAAAAAAAACAGAGGCTCAGGGGGGGGCGATCGCCCATCGCCCCCCCCAAAATACGCCCTTGCCTGATTCAGCTGAACCTATTGTGGTAAGGTAAAAAGGTTTAACAGGTGTACATTTATCAAAAATATCTAAAAAGTCTAGGTTTTTTTCTCAGCTATATTATACATCTGAAATTCAACTGTAGTATTCTTAGATTATTTAATGCAGTTTACTAAGGGCCGGTTTCACCACTAAAGAGTTAAAGTTTAGATTAAATAACTTTGAGTTTATCAGTAACCCCAAGTTATCATTATTTCAGTTTTACCGCCGGTTTATAAGTGGAAGTTAGTAAATTTCAGGTTAACTAAGTAATTGCTGGTATTAACCAGGATTCCCTCATTTTCCACTAATAGCATTACATTGATAACACCGCTCATAGAATTGATAACAATGAAAACGTTAACTTAAAATATACGTATGTTAACACCAGTTAACTGGGAGTGATAACGTCATAGGTAATAGCAATCGGGTAGCTTAGTGGAAGAGCAATCGCCCGGCAAGCGAGAGTCCCGGGTTCGATTCCCGACCCGACGGCCTGATTTTTGACGTTATCTCGCCCCGAAGAAGTTAACACGTAGTTTTCGCTTGCTTGCATTTTTGTCGTGTTCTGTTTGTCGAATTATTTGTATTCCATACTATGAATAGTATGAATACTAATACGAAAATGAATGTTGACGTTAAAAAGAGAAAGAGAAACGTAATCTACTTTTCCTATAAAATTAATTGAATACCCTCTTTTTTCATCAGTATCATTATTCGGAAATGAAATGAAATTTGGCCTTTGCCTCGGCTACGGCTTTGCAAACTTGGTAAACGTACCGACTGGCCGTGGATTCTCGGACTCCAGCGAAGTCAGAAATACACAGCAAAAATTAACTTATAACCAGGTACCTTAGGGTCATATATAATTTAATTGGTGTTAATATTGCTCTGTTCCTGAAACAAAAAATTAAATATTAAGTAGTTGGAAGAAAACACAATACTTTTATCTGGAATTAAAGTCTACTTATCTAGTAGAAGGGGGAGATATTTCGTTTTCTATTAATCTCAAGATTGTATTAAAAGTTGATTTTGAAATCGATTTATAAAATCATGGTCATCATATAATTCAACATAGTTAACTCTCTCATAAAAAATTCTAGGTTTGTTTACTGTTGCATCCCAATAACTTTGTCATCATTCTCGTTGTCATCAACAAACAATATTCTCCTGTACATAATTTCGAATAAAAACGTCAAAAACTCTTCACAATAGACAGATGAAATAAATTAAAAAAAAAAAACGAACACACAATTTTGATCAAAGCATACAATACCCACTATCAGTGGTTGTTTATATCACGGTAAACCGTGATTATAACTAGGAGTTAGCTTTTAACACTCAGAAATATTGGGAGTTAAAATCTGTTAGTTGTCCATTAACCTGGAGTTACCGACTAACTCTAGGTGGTGAAATTACTTTTTATCGGTAACACAAACTTTAACTCTAGATGGTGAAACCGATTATAAATGTGTCATTAGTTAAGTGAGCATGGGTTTGCGTCATTAGATCTTCTTTCACGACCTAGTTATATTGAAAAATGAAATTTCCTTAGCTATTGCCAATAAACCGATACCTATTTAATACATTTAAATATACTATATAAATCCCTCATATTATCTGTTAATCATTTGAGTGTGATTTGTTTAATACAATAATATTCTTAATTTTTTGTGTACAAGAGTTGTGTATGTTATAGAAAGTGATGTTAAAACATGAGAGGTGATTAACGAAATATTATATATATATATATATATATATATATATATATATATATATATATATATATATATATATATATATATATATATAAAGGACTAAGATGATTATAGATATATTTTAATTACATTAAATAGCTGAAAAACAAAGGTAAGATGGATAACAATTTTTCATATTAAACAAATCACAATTTTTAACTTATTTCATTGTCTGGCTTTATGGTGAAGTGGATTATTAATAAAGGATGTGCAATTAAAAGAAATTTCAAATGTGGGACAATTTTGTGATTGATATTGTAAATTATATATGTTGAATGAATGTAATAATTTAGGATAATATATCAAACCATACATTAATTTAGATAAAATACAAATATCATTGCAACTACACCTATTTACAAGAGAAGCTATATTTAGAGAGCCTGAACTGAATATGGGTGGGTTGATATTAAATATTGTATTACGTTTATAAACAATGAGACTTAAAAATCTTCTTTAAACTCGTTCAATTGCTTCACTTAAACCTTTTTGATAGAGATTCCAAATGATTGAACAGTAGGTATTCTAGTATTGGTCTAACTAGAGAAATATACAAAGTTTTTAGATATAGTTTATTTTTAAAATCTTTAGTGTTTCTACTTATAAAAGCTTTCATGCAAAAATGTTCAATATGGGAACAAAATAATAAATTCGTTTGGAACATCACACCAAGATTACGAACTTACGTAATTTCCTAAAGATTTTCTCAAAAAAAAAAAAATGATAAACAATCAAAAAAAATTGATTAGTTAATTCAATGTTTAAGAATGAATCAGTTCATTGGTAACACTTATTGTTTTATGTAACTGAAAATCAAAGTCTGTAGTATGTGTAAGATAGAAGATTTCTATAAACAGTGGCGTATTTGAGAGTTTATGTCGGTGGGGGCGAATTTAAAAAGAGTTTACCCAACTATTCACACAAACTTACCAAGACATAATGAATTTTATATTGCACCTGTATAACCTATAAAGTAATAAGTTAAACAAATATGATAAAAAAATCAACATATTAAGCAACATTATTAATAAAACAAAATCTATATTTCTATTTTTTTTATTAGCAAATCTATTTATAACATTATCTATTGATATAGTATGATGTATTTTTAGCAAAGCCAAACCAGTCAAGCGTTCTTGCCTCATTTTGGATCTTAACCATGTTTTCAATCTAACAAAAAAAAGTAACAAAAATAAGCAAAGAGATGAATTATAAGTTTGTTTTTAATGTAATTTAAGAAAAAGAACAAGTCCTTAGTTTTAAGCAATGTAAATATATAAATACATATATACTACATGTGTACCATAAAGAAAAATTTATGTACATTTTTACCATGGTTTTTACCAATAATTTGTTATCATCAACACAATTTTTCGGAATTTTTGTTTTTTAATGAAATACTCAAATACCCTATACCCATTAGTTATATAAAATTTTCCTGTTCTAAAAATTCTCGGGGGGGGGGATTGCCACCATTGCCCCCCCCCCTCAAATACGCCACTGTCTATAAATCTGTGATTATCAGTAATCAGTGTTATCAGTTGATATGAAAATCCTACTGTTATATTGTCTATATTTATTGTAATAATTAATTATTGTTGTATTTGTATGATATATTTTACAAAATTAAAATCTATAGATTCAGTGCATTTTATGAGGAATTTTCACTGGGCGACAAAAAATGTTTTTCTCATAATAATCATTGTATAATACCATAGTACGATTATAGTATTACACGTTCGTTTCGCCCAATTTTTCAGAATACTGTCTACGGAGTACGATCATCACTGGGCGACATTTTCGTCGCCTAGTTAACGAGTAAAAAAATGCACTGTATAGATTAGTGTACAATATAGTCGCCGCGGAATAAGATCATGACTGGTCGCGCAGGCAAAACAACTTCCTCCATCGCACCGCTTGTCCTAGCGACCTCTTCCACTTTTGCATACGGGGAGCTCACGCGAAAACAAAGTCGTGTATGTGTTTATGAAACAATATAACTACTTCATCACGCCGTTGTTATTTGCAACAGCGCTGTATAAACCGTTAACAGATGTTTCGGGGAACCAATCAAAAACCGGCTGCGCGAAACGGACGAAAAATACGACTTATCGCCGCGACGTGTCGCGCCTTGGAAAACGTACCTTTATATGCTTTTTAGTTTTCAAGACGCGACATCAATTCATTTTGAGATATCTAGTCGGAGTGTAATTGATGCTAGCTCATTGATTGGTTGAATGCAATTGATTATTGATTATATATATTTATATATATATATATATATACGTATATGTATTATTTCATATTTATGATTATATTGCAATTTAGCATGGAAATATTTGTAGAAAATTGCAGCAGTTTCGTTGATTAAAGGTAATTTAAAGTTGGGGACTAAAGGACTCATTTGATATAAACCAGGGTACACCAGTGATTATATGCAGATAGATATTTTGGAAAACTTGTGCAGTTAAAAGGGTAATCTACACGGTTCTATGACTCATGTGGTCCTATAGTGTTCAACTTTAAGGTCCAATTAAACCGTTCAATACTAAAACAATATAGACATTTCAGTCAATATGTCAATACTTGATACCAGGAGCTCCCAAGTACCATCACTCACGACTCACTAAACAGAGATACTTGCATTCCAATTTTAAATAATCTTGCTATGCTCGCCTACAAAAAAACTCATACAACTTTCAGTACTCACACAAATTCTATTGTCACTCATCTTTCATCCAAACAAATTCCAGGTAATCCGTCCCGATTTTGAAAGGAACTGGTGTAGGGACCATTCCATAGGATGTCATCAAATTACTTTTCGTCATTCAAAAATTATCAAATTTACTTATTGTATAACATTTAAATACAGATTGTTAATAAATAAAAAAAGAATACTTAAAGAGACAGAGGTCCTCTTTAACAAAGAAATATACTTATGATAAAAATATTAATTATGAAAATGATTAGAATAGCTACTAAAAAAGCAATCTTATAATGTTATTATTTACTTTTTGTACTTTAAATAAAATTGTTTTCAACAAAAATAAAAGCATTTTTTAAAGAGTTATTTTTACATTTATATCATATATCTCCTCTACCCCCACAACTTGTACATAACTTGGAGGCCTAATAACACCATTGGGTCTATAAATTTAAAATTAATCGTTAAAAAATTGTATTACTGCTATACAGTTTATATATAAATAATTAATATAAATCGTTTGGTATTATTATCAATTTAATCATTTCAGTTCAATTAAAATTATTATGAAACACAGAATCGATTCAAAGTGAACTGAATTGAATCAGGAAAATCGATTCATGTAATTGAATTATATTTCCCATCTCTACTATGAACTTGTGTGATTTTAGATTCTGAACGGAGTGAAGAATGTATTGATTTTACAATGATGTGTTTTTTTTAGATTCTGAACGGAGTGAAGAATGTATTGATTTTACAATGATGTGTGTTTTTTTTTTTTTTTTTTTTTGTGTCTATCGACACGTTTTGGGGCAGTAAAAATGCTT
Organism: Sipha maydis; assembly: GCA_034509805.1. Lineage (NCBI taxonomy): Eukaryota > Metazoa > Arthropoda > Insecta > Hemiptera > Aphididae > Sipha > Sipha maydis. The sequence continues at coordinate 7,227 of JASXSY010001532.1, forward strand.
CGATTGCCTTATGTAGCAACTTTTCTGAAAGGAAAGTGAATCTTTTTGGTACTTTGGAGGGTCAAAAGTTAAAAATTTCCAATATTTTTTAAATGCGACGGGAAAAACCATAAAAAAATTTGGGAAAAACGGGAGTTTTTACGCAAAACCAGTTTTTGACATAATCAAATTTTTTATCTTGCTATAACTCAAAAACTGATCGATGTAAATACTTGAAATTTTCACCAAATGTTTAGATAAGCGTTCTCTATACACCATTAAATTTTCAAAGTATTTTGACTTTTATTAAGCTATTTATAGACAATTGAAATTTTCAATATTTTTAAGTATTTTTTTTTTAAATAACGATAAAATTTTTTTGGCTGCCTAGAAAATCTTTAAAATTTAATACAAGGTTTCTTATAAGTTGTTCCTTAACTGATAAAAAAAAATCTAAAATCGTAAGTCACAATTTTTTTTTATAAGTGCTCAAAGTTACAATTTATACGAAATATGTAAAAATCACGATAATTTGCAAGTTTTTTTGTAGTTAAAAATTCATAAAATTTTTTCTGTTCATACTTAAGGTTCAAAATTTTAACACGAGGTTATGTATAAGCTACTCTTCAAAAATCTTTAAAAAAATTTCTACCGGAATTAGAGGAAAAAATTTTATGACTGTTTGAAATTTAAATATTTACGAAATTGCATAAAATAGCGATTTATTCTCAAACGATTTTAAATATTTTTTATAATTCAAAAAGTATAAGTCGCAGATTTTTGAAATTTCTACCAGCTGTTAAGATTTTTTTTAAAATGCTCTAACTGAAAAATGAAAAACCGCAACAACTTGAAATTTTCACCAAATCTTTATATTGACGTTCTCTATACATGGTTAAGATTTCAAAGTATTTTGACATATTTTGACTTATTTATAGACAATTTAAATTTTCGATTTTTGTTAAATTTTTGTTTTTAAACATCTATAAAATTTAATTGATTGAGCGAAAACTCTTGAAAATTTTATACTAGGTTTATAATAAGTTAAACTTATCGTAACTAAAAAATATCGGTGATCGGTTAACTCAATTTTTTTTTATAATCCCTTAATTCTCAAATTTGTATAAAATGTGTAAAAATCACGATAATTTGCATGTTATTTTGTAGATAAAAATTCATAAAATTTTTTTTGTTCATACTTAAGGTTCAAAATTTTAACACTAGGTTATCTATGAGCTACTCTTCAAAAATCTTTAAAAAAATTCCTACCGGACTAAGAGGAAAAAATTGTATGACTGTTTGAAATTTAAATATTTACGAAATTGCATAAAATAGCGATTTATTCTCAGACGATTTTAAATATTTGTTATAATTCAAAAAGTATAAGTCGCAGATTTTTGAAATTTCTACCAGCTGTTAAAATTGGTATTTCTTTTATGCAATATTTTTTTCAAAATATTATATTGATTTTTAAGCCACTTATAGTCATTTAAAATATTCGATTTTTTTACATTTTATTTTTATAATCGGTGATAAAAAAAATTTGGCTTCTACAAAATACTTGAAAATTTAATCGAAGATTCCACAGAAGTAGTTCTTAATGTCATTCAAAATTTATTAAAATCCATAGGCACAATTTTTTTTTATAAGCGTTTGAACATCGAATATTGACATAAAATTACATGTAAAATATAATATAATGTAGAATGTTCTAGACTGACAAATGATATCGGTTTTTTTAAAATTCCCTAACTCAAAAACGAAAAACCGCAACAACTTGAAATTATCATTAAATCTTTATATTGACGTTTTCTATACATGGTTAAAATTTCAAAGTATTTTGACATATTTTGACTTATTTATAGACAATTTAAATTTTCGGTTTTTCTAAATTTTTCGTTTAAAAATAAAATATACTTATATAATATTTATAAATAACATTGTATTATATTCTAGACTAACATATGAACTCCGTTCAGAATCGTTATTCGTATACAATGATATCTATCATTGCATTCAAATTTAACAAATCCATTATAATAATGACCTATCCTATAAGCGAGGTGCACTCCACCCCTAACTGTACAGCAGAGCGAGGCCCATCCGGTTTTTTTTTTTTTTTTTTTTGTATCTATCGTCACGATTTGAGGCAGTAAAAATGCTTCGGTTGCCTTATGTAGCAACTTTTGTGAGAGGAAAGTGAATCTATTTGGTACTTTGGGGGGGTCAAAACTAAAAAATTTTGGGAAAAACGGGAGTTTTTACACAAAACCAGTTTTCGACATAACCAAATTTTTTATTTTGCTATAACTCAAAAACTAATCAATGTAAATACTTGAAATTTTTACCAAATGTTAAGATTAGCGTTCTCTATACACAATTAAATTTTCAAAGTATTTTGACTTTTATTGAGCTATTTATAGAAAATTGAAATTTGGCTGCCCAGAAAATCTTGAAAATTTAATACAAGTAAGTCACAATTTTTTTTTATAAGTGCTCATACGAAATATGTAAAAATTGGGAAAATTTGCAAGTTATTTTGTAGATAAAAATTCATAAAATTTTTTCTGTTCATACTTAAGGTTAGGTTGACTGTTTGAAATTTAAATATTTACGAAATTGCATAAAATAACGATTTATTCTCGAACGATTTTTAATATTTGTTATAATTCAAAAAGTATAAGTCGCAGATTTTTGAAATTTCTACCAGCTGTTAAGATTGGTATTTCTTTTATGTAATATTTTTTTCAAAATATTATATTGATTTTTAAGCCACTTATAGGCATTTAAAATATTCGATTTTTTTACATTTAATTTTTATAATTGGTGATAAAAAAAATTTGGCTCCTACAAAATACTTGAAAATTTAATAGAAGATTCCACAGAAGTAGTTCTTAATGTCATTCAAAAATTATTAAAATCCATAGGCACAATTCTAGTCAAACATATCATCTCCGTTCAGAATCGTTTTTCGTATACAATGATACCTATCATTGAATTCAATTTTAACAAATCCATTATAATGACCTATCCTATGAAGAGTAGCACTCCACCCCCAAGTGTACAGCAGAGCGAGGCCCATCCGGTTCTTTTTAATATTATCATTGTCGATTGACTAATGATTATTGATAGATCTACAGTCGGATCCTTCAAAAACTTTTAGGGGCTTCGAGCCAATGACGTACCAGGATTTATTTTCCGAGGGGAGGGTTATATATTTGGAAAAAATTTTTTTTTAAGGTGTAATAGGGTTTATTGGGTTAGGGGTAGGGTTATTGGATTTTTTTTTACCACTCGATTATTAATTTGACGTTTTAATTGATTTTTCGATTAATCAAAAATTAATATCCAAATGGATTAATAGATTTTTAATGACTGATTAACCGATAAATCGATTTTTTCACTATGGATAAATTGATTCCTAAACTTTTACAACATTTTTTAACAACATTAATTCATCCCGAAAATGTGTGTGTTCCATAGTAATTAAGCCGAAAGTATAAAATAATTAAGAAAACGTAAAATATATAAAGAAAAACGTATAATTGTACAGTTTAACGAGTAGCATATAATGAACGTGTATCCGTTAAGCCAGTCGGCTATTAATTATTGTATGCATATAAAAATTAATAGCCTACTGGCATACATGTAATACCATTCCTAATTTTCACTAAATAAAGTAGGGTTGCCATATGTCCCGGTTTGGCAGGGACAGTACCGATTTTGAGTATGGCGTCCCGGTGTCCCGATGATTTGTTTCGGGACAGCAAATTGTCCCGGAATGATTCTTTAATAATGTATGTTTGTATTTTATTAAACTCTAGTTCAAACAACCATAATATTATTGTCGTGATAAAATAAAATTTACTCACGAAATCTGTTTTAATTATTCTCCCAACTAAATGATTATTTTTTTTGTCGAATACGTTCTTCGTATTGTTGTTTCCACATGATAGTTGTAGTTATTGCTAAAGGAATCGACCATTAATTAATATTTTGTCAGTTGTAATGAGCTAATCACAGTTACCATACTATAAACAATGCTTCTTTCAGACTTTCTATCCGGTTAAAAGACGTCGCAGTATTAAATGATAATTATATAAATACATTTTTTTAAACGAGAAAAAATGTGGAAAAAATTGTCCCGGTTTTCGTTAAATAAAATATGGTAACTTTAAAATAAAGTTATAAATATTTTCTATCACGTGCTGGGTGTTACCACTGGGTAATACCCCAAAATCATATTATTCATTGTTATTTGTTTTGTATTCTTTTATCTCATATAATTAATGTGCATATTTATTGTATAGATTGTAGATTGTCTTTTTACTTAATAATAAAAAAAATAAAATAAAAATAAAAATTTTTCGTCAATCATTTTACGGAGTACTTCCATAGGCTACTTAATAAACACAAAACTTAATCAGCTGAGTATTATAATTTCTATTTTTAATTGGTTAATCTGTTTTAAATCAACTAATAAGTTAACTATATTAATTATAGTTTATTTTACAACAGGATAATAAAATTTTCATGTTACATTAAATCGTAATTCATTTAAAACAGGTTAATCAATTAAAAGTGTAAATTATTTCTACCTGTTGAGTTTTACTAAGATATAAACATCGAAAGTTTTTGGTTTAAATAATATTGTGGACAATTTAATAATTCAGAAAATATATTTTGGTAAATAAATTTAAATTATTCAAATTAAACTATATGACAATAATACTCATCAAATAACAAATTTAATATTTTCATGACTTTGAAGTTATGTGTATAACCATACAATTTTACTGAACTCATTACGTCTTTTTGACTGTTGTTATTTTATTAATGGATAAAATTATTTGTATAAAAATATTTGTATAACGCGTAAACTGATTGATATACGGGCAGCAATGGTCGTGTGTTGGAGACTCACACTAATGTTCGTTTACTTCTCACATAACACTATTACGCGACTTCATAGTTAAATAAATTGCCTATTGTATACTCCTTAGAAACGGAACGCTTTTCAGGTTGGCCTGCGTATATTTATGATAAATGTATATTAAACAGACACCCTACTAAAATGAAGTATAATTTTATATTATATATTGCGAACGAACTAATAGTTTCTATAGATATTATAATAGTACTATTAGGGCTATATTTAAGATTTTGTCCTTAGGGGCTTCAAAATGTTGCTGCTCCTTTTCCCTAAAGTACAAAACTAAAATCAAGTGTCTTTGACTATTCATTAAAAAGCCGCTTGTTATGTTCGCAATTAATTTTCCTCATTTCAGTACTCTCCTTCTTCTACTTCGCCTTCCTCCCAACTATTTGGGGTCGGCCACCCTTGTCCTACACCTCCACTTTACTCGGTCAATCACATCTCCTCTGCACACACCGACAGCCCTCATGTCATTCTCCAAAGTCTCCAACCATCTCTTTTTTGGTCTTCCTCTTCCTCTTTTCCCTTCAACGTCCATCTTCATAACCACTCTTACTGCATTCGTTTCCTCTCGCCTCATCACATGCCCAAACCATCTCAGCCTATTTTCTCTCATCTTGTCCACAATTGGCGCTACACCAACACTACTTCTCACGTATTCATTCCTTATTCTATCTTCTCTTGTCACTCCACTCAACCATCTAAGCATTCTCATTTCCGCGACACTCATACTTTGTTCTATTCTCCTGTTAACCGCCCAACACTCTGAACCATACAGCATAGTTGGTCTCACTACACTTTTATAAAATTTACCTTTCAGCCTAATTGGAATTCTCTTATCGCATAACACGCCCGATGCTTCTCTCCATTTCATCCACCCGCACTTAATCCTATGTATTACATCCATGTCAAAGCTCCCGTCCTTTTGAACAAAAGATCCTAAATATTTAAAGCTCTCAACTTCACCTATCACATCACCATCTATTGTCAGTTGTCTCCTCATTCCTTCAACTTCTTGGTCACTTTGTCCAAAATCATACTCAATATACTCAGTTTTATTTCTACTAATTCTCAATCCCTTTTCTTCGAGGTCTAACTTCCACTCATTTAACCTATTATTGACAACTTCTAGGTTTTCTCCTATCAGAACTATATCATCCGCAAACATCATACACCATGGTATCTCACCCTGTATCTCCTTTGAAACCTCATCCATTACCACTGAGAACAGGTAGGGGCTTAGAGCTGACCCCTGGTGCACACCTACTCCTATACTGAAACCTTCTGATACTCCACACCGACTCTTGACACTAGTACTCGACCCTTCATACATATCCTGGATCAAATTAACATACATTTTTTCTCATTAATGCCCACCTTAAAACTTCTCTTGGCACCCTGTCATACGCCTTTTCTAAATCTATAAACACCATGCATAGTTTTTTATTCTTTTCTCTGTACTTCTCTACTAATTGTCTAACACAAAATAATGGCTCCATTGTCGATTTTCCTGGCATAAAACCAAACTGGTTTTCTGATATCGACGTCTCACTTCTTATCCTCTTCTCTATAATCTTTTCCCAGATCTTCATACTATGACTCATGAGCTTTATTCCTCTATAGTTCCCACATTCTTGTATGTCTCCTTTTCCTTTAAAAATTGGTACAATAAAACTCTTTCTCCAATCTTCTGGCATTTTTCCTTCTATCAGTACCTTATTAAAAAAATTTTTCAACCACCCAATGCTTACATCTCCTAACATTTTCCACACCTCTACAGGTACTCCATCTGGTCCTACCGCTTTTTTCTTTTTCATCGCCTTCACCGCATCTCTCACTTCCTCCTCGCCCACTAGACCAATTATACCTTCATTCCATGACATACTCTCTAAAGCTTCTTTTGGATATTCCTCGTTCAGTAATTTCTCAAAATATTCTTTCCATCTTTTTTTTACATCCTCATCATTTGTTAAAACTCCCTTATCCTCATTTTTTATACACCAGACATCTTGGAAATCCTTAGATCGCTTTTCTCTCACCTTCGCCAGTCTATAAATTTCAGTACTCTATTACATAATATTTGTATTTAATATAAGATCCAAAATAATAACTGATTATTAATTACTTAAATAAAGTTATAAAAAATTATTTTCTATGAAATTAATTGATGGTATCCTTCGATTTAAATGTCCGATCCTTATACAAACCAAAATTAAATCAATACCTATATCTCAATAAAATACCATGTAAAATAAAATAAGATATATATGTTATATGCTAATATATAAATTTTTTACAATATTACACATATTTTTCATATAATTTTATATTTGTTTACTATTTACAAATAATTTTCTTTTGAGAATGCGAAAAAATTATTTTTTTAATTTAAAATCATAGAAAAATTTTGCCATCCACTTATGGTCTCCCCGAACTATCACTAAAATACTCTGAGTATAAATATTTTGTTTTAAATAGTATACGACCACAATTATTCAATTTTTATTAGTAGTGTCTTATAAATTTCTTGATTTTGATTTGTTCCCCTAAGATTAGTTTAATTAGTTATCACTAATTTATAATATAATAAAAAAAAAAAGAACCGGATGGGCCTCGCTCTACTGTACAGTTGGGGGTGGAGTGCACCTCGTTTATAGGATAGGTCATTATAATGGATTTGTTAAATTTGAATTCAATGATAGGTATCATTGTATACGAAAAACGATTCTGAATGGAGATGATATGTTAGTCTAGAATATAATACATTGTTATTTATAAATATTGTAATAAGTATATTTTATTTTGAAACGAAAAATTTAGAAAAATTGTCTATAAATAAGTCAAAATATGTCAAAATACTTTGAAATCTTAACCATGTATAGAGAACGTCAATATAAAGATTTGGTGAAAATTTCAAGTTGTTGAAATTTTAAAAAAACCGATATCATTTGTCAGTCTAGAATATTATACATTATATTATATTTTACATGTAATTTTATGTCAATATTCGCTGTTCAGACGCTTATTAAAAAAAATTGTGGCTATGGATTTTAATAATTTTTGAATGAAATTAAGAACTACTTCTGTGGAATCTTCTAATAAATTTTCAAGTATTTTGTACGAGCCAAATTTTTTTTATCACCGATTATAAAAAAAAAAATCGAATATTTTAAATGCCTATAAGTGGCTTAAAAATCAATATAATATTTTGAAAAAAATATGACATAAAGGAAATACCAATCTCAACAGCTGGTAGAAATTTAAAAAATCTGCGACTTATACTTTTTGAATTATAACAAATATTTAAAATCGTTTGAGAATAAATCGCTATTTTATGCAATTTCGTAAATATTTAAATTTCAAACAGTCATAAAATTTTTTTCTATGATTCCGGTAGAAATTTTTTTAAAGATTTTTTTAGAGTAGCTTAAAGATAACCTAGTGTTAAAATTTTGAACCTTAAGTATGAACAGAAAAAATTTTATGAATTTTTATCTACAAAATAACTTGCAAATTATCGTGATTTTTACATATTTCGTATAAATTGGAACTTTGAGCACTTATAAAAAAAAATTGTGACTTACGATTTTAGATTTTTTTTTATCAGTTAAGGAACAACTTATAAGAAACCTTGTATTAAATTTTCAAGATTTTCTGGGCAGCCAAAAAAATTTTATCGTTATTTAAAAAAAAAATACTTAAAAAAATTGAAAATTTCAATTGTCTATAAATAGCTCAATAAAAGTCAAAATACAGTGAAAATTTAATGGTGTATAGAGAACGCTCATCTAAACATTTGGTGAAAATTTCAAGTATTTACATCGATTAGTTTTTGAGTTATGGCAAAATAAAAAATTTGATTATGTCGAAAACTGGTTTTGCGTAAAAACTACCGTTTTTCCCAAAATTTTTTTAGGGTTTTTCCCGTCGCATTTAAAAAATATTGAAAATTTTTTAGTTTTGACCCCCCAAAGTACCATATAGATTCACTTTCCTTTCACAAAAGTTGCTACATAAGGCAATCAAAGCATTTTTACTGCCCCAAATCGTGTCGATAGACACAAAAAAAAAAATAAAAAAATAAAAAATAAAAAAAACACACATCATTGTAAAATCAATACATTCTTCACTCCGTTCAGAATCTAAAAAACCGAACACAAGATTCTAAGATGAACGTATGGCTAATGTAACACGAACGCGATATTACAAGGGTCGGCAATTTTTTTTCTTTCGCAAGCCATAATTTTATCACCTTTTCTTTGTGATTTTATTAAATCTCTGCCAGTTATTAAAATAAGTAGTAACCATTGAACTATATAATAACTGGAATGCTCACCACGCAGTGTGGCTCGAGCAAGGATGTTAAAAAGAAATAGCGTATATATTAGGAGTATCTATCCTTGTTTAACATACGTTTATTAAAAAGTTATTAACACATTTAATTTTTAATTTTATGAAAATATAGGTTTACAAATATAAGTTTACTTTAAATTTTTTTATAAAAAATTGTCTACAATACACTTAAATATAATTGGTATAAATTTAAATTATTATATATACATTGTAATTTTAATAGTTTTTAATAGTTTTTATAAAAAAAAATGTTAAATGTTAAATGTAATAATTAATAATATCATATAATATATGTGTACTATAGGTGTATTATCTTCTGATGTATTTCCTGTAACATTGATTATACATTGATATAGATTATTGACTATTGATATATCATACTGATTGAAAATATAAAACAATTGCTACTGTAATTTACATAATATATTGTACAAACTTAAACTTTAATCATGGTTAAATAAAATTAGTTTCGTTAATTTATGTCTTAGAGAAGACTTTGGACCATGGTTTTTTTGTGTCAACTGTTTACACTGTGTATAAATTCAATAATATGATGATATAAATTTAATAATTTTCATTTCATGTGACTCTAAAGATAAAGTATCAGTAATTGGATGTTCAAGAACTCCAAATTTCTTATTTTAGATATAAAATGTCTGTCCCCATTGTTTAGACTTAGAATATAAAATATTAACTAACACGTCAATTCAAGCAAAAATAACAAAACTCTGAATTTGACGGACGTCGGTCACAATTTTTATGCCGGTAAACATTGAAAATGAATACGGTACGGCGTATTATCAGACAGAGACAGAAATACCTAAAGTATTCGCTATCTCCTTCTAACACACTCGCTCGGTTTTATTTACATTAGTCATATGGGCGGTGAGCGTTCCAGTTATCATATAGTTCAATGGTAGTTACCGTCATCACTTAACATTAGATAGATAATAAAAAATAAAAATACACAACTGCCACGGTCTACGGACACGCTATACCCGCATGTGTTGTCTTCGTCTTACAAATGCATAACATAGCAAATTGTACTCTCAGCGGGAGACTTTCATTTGGGCGAATTACCCAAAATAACATATATAGGGTAACTTGGGTTACTCGCCCAAACGAATGACGCCTCTCTCAGCAGATCACGTTTATCTCTGTTAGCTTAAAAATTGGAGTGAATTGATCTCTTATAAAAGATTATAGGGTTTCTCATTGGCATTTTATTATATTTTAATTTTTAAGCTATTTATGAATATTTTAAGTTATACAAACAATTTACAATTTTAAAATACTCATAAATCGCTTTAAATTTAAAATATAATAAAATGCCAATGAAAAGTTCTAAATAATAATCTTACCTTTACATTTTATAAGGGATCAACTCACTGTAATTTTTAACTAACAGATAAACGTGATCAGCTGAGAGTACAATTTGCTATGTTACGCGTTTGTAAAACGAAGACAACACGTGCGGGTGTAGCATCCTCTGCATGTGTAAGACAAATGTTGAAACAATACCGTGAACTGTCGTTGCGGTCGTCTCATGAACAGTTATCGATGACTATTTTTATACATATCGGAATTTTACTTCTATTATTATAATTATTAATGTATTACAACATTATATTCATTTATTTTTTCATATTCTACAATAATTAATGATTTTTGTAATTAATATGACCATTATTATTTTATGTACCTATCAAATAATGTATTGTAATCATCACCTATTTTTTTTTTAAATTTACATAAAATGAAAGTTATTCTTTTAAAAAATTGTGTCGCCCAGTCTTTTAAAATACAATAAACTAGGTGACAAAACATCTTCACAGTGTGACATTTGTATTGCCCAGTTTACTAGCTTAATAAATGCACTGCCCTAAAGATTATTTATTCTTTAAAAATAATAATACAAATGGATATATAGTTAAGGGATAAACACTTATTGTATAAATAGATGAAAGTGTGAAATAAACACAAGAATACAACATTTACAAGTCAATGATGGTGGGAGAATGAGTTGAGAATAGTGATGAGCGATCTGAATCGATCTTTTAAAAGATCAATCTATTTCATGCTATTAATCGATCTTTTGAATCGATCTACAGGACCCGATCTTTTAAAAGATCGATTCATTTTTGTGAAGATCGAATTGAATTGTCGATCCGATCTTTTATGTGAAACGATCCATTTTTGTGAAAATTGAATCGCATCGTCAATCTGATCCGATTTTTTATACCAAATTACTAAAGTACTAAAACTAAACGATTGTCAATTTTCGATTTTAAACGCCAGTGCATATACAATAACCTAATGACTTCAAATGTATGTACTTTTATTTACTAATAACACTTTAAAAATTAGACGTATCATCCTCTCCTGTGACCAATTGGACACTGTCCATTGAAGTGGTGAGTTCCGTTGAGATTGATGTAGTCACTATAGATCATAGACATACAACACTTTCCAGTGTATACTCTCTTCGAAATCAAGATACAAGAGGGACTAGATCGGGAGTACTCGCACTGACATTAATAAGTATAGAAAACCTTTATATATTAATCGTTATGACCTCTGGCGTGACAAGGGAGAACTAGAAAATCACGCGGCATTTAGGGATTAAAAAATTTCCGATTTTTAGATCGATCTTTTATGAGCGATTCATTTAGAGATCGATCTTTTTTTCCCGATCTAGATCGATTCACTTTCGAGAATTGACTATCACTAATTGAGAACTTTCAGAGTTGTACTGTTTTATATCTCTGATTATCAATTGACGTACTTTAGAGCGGGGATTTAAAGAAAATGTTATTTTTTCAGTTAGGCAGTCTACAATAACCAGTATTCCGTCATTTTGTTTCTATACAATTTTAAACACTTAAAAAGTTAAATAATTAATAACGCAATTGTTGTTATACTTTTTTATATAATATGTTTAATACAACTTAAATATAAGTAGTATCATTTACAATGTATTTATTAAAATATAAATTTATATAACAATATTCTGAGACACGTGATTTTGTCTGGCCAAAAGCCTAAATTCCTATTTTAAACTGAAGCCAAAAGCTTTAATTGCGTAAGGAATGAACAAAATTAATAACAATGATATTTTTTAGGTATAGTTAACTTTGAATAATCAATAAAAAAAATGACAACTCTGTACAAAAAATCTAACTAACTATTAATATTACAAATATAGTTGTTATTTAACTTATTTATTATATACATTACTTATTGACTATGTTTTAAAATTAATATAAATTGAAATCAATAAGTTATTTTTCCTTCACCACACCCGATATATTTTCTCTCCGATTACCAATATACTATTTACAATTTCTATCTTACAAAATCATTAATTTATTAAATAATTAAACAATTGTATTATAAAAATATTTGTTATCGATTATACAGAATAATCAACTAAATTACAATTTTATAAGAAATATGTTAAGCTGACCATTAAAGAAATATTTAAATTGAACCAATTGCTATAACAATATAAAAATATTTTATTATTTCTGAGTTTGAGCAGAAATATAATTTATGAAAAAAACGTATTAATAAACAATGTTATTTCAATTATAAATTAAGTTCAAGTATTCAACTGGTCCCTAGATTCTTAAGATAATTTAATTTAAATTTGGTCTTTACATTTATTTGAAATTGAATAGTTTACAAAATTGTTTAGCTCTGTTTGAAATCATGAATTTTATCTTACATATAATATATTAACTGAACAAATTATTTTGAGTACCTAACTGTAATAATACAAATTAAATTAAATTAAATTAAATTAAATTCTAAGTCTATTAAATAATAAAAGCAGATACAATAATTAATAAATATAATGTGATACATAAAATATTATGATAGAAAAATGACTAAAACCGGGGAGAAAATATTTTAGAAACAGGTTAGTAGATGATGGAAAAAAACCAATAAAATTTAAGTTATTGCGATGTGGACGTTTACTTTAATAATAGTTTACTATTTTACTATTATTAGTATTAAACATAATAATTATTATGCATTATAAATACAATTATAGAATATATTTTTTTTATTATAACCGAATAAATAATTTTCAAAGAAATCAATAAATATACAAATTTAAAGTAGTTACACCAAAAACAATTAGGTCAGGTGTCAAGGGTAAGTAATAACAGAACTAGAGTAGGTACATGGTAATACCCTACATTTTGTATGTTATTATGAATATTTTGATAAAAAATACTAAATAATTCCATAGAGTAAAAAAAAAAAAACCAGAAAGTGTAATATAATAGAATCATTCAACTGGGACTAAAAGTTAAGTTATCATAACTGTATTATGAATGTATAAAACAAAAAAAAATGTAAGAACTCTTGTTTTGCATGAAATCAACAATAGTATGTACAATTTGTGGTATCATTTTAAAGTTTAAATAATTAAAAAAGTTCATTCTCGTGGGTATTTAGATGTAGTACATAATATGTATGAGAAAAATATAAGTTTATATTTTAAAATTAGATATATTTATATTTTTATATTGTAAGGCAATTCATTTAACTATAGGTATCAATTGAAAAATAAGAATATACTCGGTTATGGAAAATATTACGATAGTAAGTAATAATATATTTTATATTCTGAAATATTTGAACAGTTATTGTAATAGGACAATAATAAAACCATTATAACATAATGTTTTCTTAATAATTTGCTTATTTATAAATTTTGAATTCTTAAAAAAAAAAAAATTGTGTTCAAAACTGCAAGACATATTGAAATATTTTTTGGTTGTAAATAATAATAATAATAATAATATAATATAATATTATTATCTACAGAATACCTTATAGCATTAATAAAAAAATGTGTATTTGCATATAGTTTAATGAAATACAATTTGGTTTAAAATGAAATTTATATTGGTCCCTTGCCATTGCATTTCGACCAAACATGGTAATTAATAATTATTTTAATTTCAAATTAATGTAATTTATATTGTAAGTTAATTACATTAGATTCTAACTAATTCAAAAATAATAATTATCTATTTGCCAACTAAAATTAAAGAACAGACATCATTAAAATACATTTTTAATAAAACCATGTAACTACCCTGTTCCTCTAAATTATTATAATATTAAAAAAACAATATTTAATATTTTCTTTTTTGTTCTAGTTCTCCGGCTGTGATATTAACGAAAAACAACTCTTTGATATAGTCGGAAGTATGTCGGGTGAAGGAGTTTGTGATGAACTACCTAAACGGACATATTGCCCAAAGTTCCTTAATATAGAATTAGAAAATGGTACATTATCAATCGACAAACACCTTCTTCTTCCTTGAAGTCCTTTGTGCACAATCATACTTTTTTCATCCAAAGACCTTTGACTCAAGAGCCTAGAACTTATATTGAGGTCAGTGTGATTTGTGTGCCCTACTAACATTTCCGCTTCCCAGTTCTCCCATCTCGGTTGAAATTCTTCTTCCTCGTCATCTGTACAGTTCATATCAATTCTAGTCTCATCGTGATACCATGATGGCTCCGGAATAATTGATTTGGGTAGATCTCGTAGTTCCATGTTCTCTTCTGCCGATCGATCTTCCCAAGATTTACTCGATAATAAAGCTGGACTGAGAGTATTGGGGTTACAACATCTAAGGTCTTCTATGACAAACGGTGATAAACTGTTGAACGAAGAAATTTTTGGACACATTACTGTATCTACTGAATCGTTTCTCTAAAATAAAGTAAATTAAATAAAAAATCATTTAAAATAAATAAAAATGTATTAAACATACTATAAATGGGTTATCTTCATCTTCTATATTTTTTGAATAATTATCAAGTAAAGCTCCTAATTTTCCTTCGTCAATAGGTTGATCGCATAATTTCTAAAAATCCGTATTAAATCAAATGTAAGAAAATTAAGATTCAAGTCTTTAAAATAAATATTACCTGGTTGAATTGTTCACAGAGCGTATTTATTGTGTAATCTCGTTTATTAATTTCGGATTCGAGTTCATCTATTTTATCTCGATATTTATCTTCAATATCATTCTGAAAAAACATAGATTTATGTATAACTCTCTAGTAATGGAACTTGAAAGTGTATTATAAACTAAATAATTACAATTTTTTCATCTTTGAACTTACTAAACATTTCTCAACTATTGTCTTGACGCCATTTAATATTTCATCAGAACAATTTTCTCTAACATCTGACCGTTTTGATGTATACTGTATTGTGTCGGTAGATAGTCGTTTGGATAGGTTTGCATTTGAAGTAGTTTGGGAAGACTCTAACAAGTCAGTCTTAAAAGACAAATCCAGTGGAATTAAATTAGAATTTTTACATTGCGACGATATACTGTCTTGAATTCCGAATAAAGAGGTACAAGAATCTGGTGAAGATTCTATCGTCCGGTGTGGATTAAACGTTACATTTCTAGTCAGTTTTGAGTGTCTGGCAGCATACCCTTCTATAGTCTGTGATGTCATTAATTGATGAACTCTATCATTGCCAAAACAATTAGATGATAACTTTTTTAGTATATTCTTAAGCCGTAATCGCTCAGCTGTTTCATTAGATTCGTCAGGTGTAATATTTGACGGTACTGACTTGCGTAATTTTTGGTTCCTTAAAACAACCTCTAAAGCTACAGCCTCTGAGTGACTTCGAGTTAATTGATTACAGTACGAATCATCCACATTTTTGCACCCAGCGGAATCTAGACTTGCACTTCTCAAAAAAGCTTTAGCTTCAAGTTCCGCTAGTTTTTGTCGTTCGTTCAATATTTTCAATTTCTTAACGAATGACAGACCAGAATACTCAGGTGATAAATCATTTATCGAATCATAACGTCTGTTTTTACCATCTAGATGCAAAACTTTTGGTCTTTGCACTAGTCTAATATCACATTGTTCCTTAATAATATTATTTTCAGTACATTTATTTGCTAAATTATTGTGAGCCGATATGTTTTGAGCAATCAATGAGCCCTGCTTGTATTGGTCATCTAATTTTTGGCACATTATAACGAACTTATTTTTGGAACTACCAATATTTGTATTGGAGAATTCGGCAGCAGGTTTGATGTTAGATTGAAGAGATGACGATTCGCATGGGACTTCACTATTCAATTTTAAGTCTTGTAACTTAGCTTTTGGAGTAAGAACCGTAGCTTTCTTCAAAAGTGACCACAATTTAGTATTTGTTGTCGGTTTCCTAGGTCTAGTATGAACATCTGACAATCGTTGCTTTAGGTTTACTACTTTTGTGTTTTCTTTTTTCGGAGTTTTTAATTTGACATTAGATTTTACTTTTAATGTAGTTTCAGTTGTTTCTGGTTCTATTTTCTTCGATTTATTTTGCATTATAGTCTCTTGGTCATTTTTTTGTTTAAGAATTAAGAGTCTCTGTAATAACGGAAGTCCAGCACCAATTACTTCTTGATTTATTGATTCTTTTCGAGTTTCAGATGTAGTAGTTGGAGGTGACAGTAAAACCTTTTTAAACTCACTTGCCCGGGGTTCTTTTTCTGATTTTGCTTTGTTTAAGATTGGAATACCTGGAGATAATGGCTTTGGGTCTTCATCGCTATGATCAGTTCCCGAGGCTAACTCATCACTCCATACGCGAGGCATTCTTCTTAAAATACTTTTACTGCTCGTATTTTCTGACTTGCGACTGCTACTAGTCAATGGCTGTAACTCCATACTTTCCTCAACTACAGCTCTGTAAAAATATAAGACTTCATACATTTTTTTAATTTTTAAAATAATTCAAAGTTCTGTTTTCAATATCTATTAAGCTAAGTATTGTTATAACATACATTTCGATACCTAGGTTATTAATAGATTATCATATAATCAGAAATAAAATATTCTTAATAAAAATTAAAATAATTTAGTGCTTTACATAGTTAAATATTCAATAAACTTATAAAGGAATATAACATGATATTATATTTTATTCTGTAAAAAATGTTTAAGAGTTTATATACATTTGAATTATCTCACCTAGTGCCACGACGCCCTTTTGAAAATGCATTTCGAAGCCCTTTGACATCACTACGAATTTTTTCTACAATACCACTACAATTTTCTGCAGCTTCAGCCCGAGATTTTATACGATCGGCCACTATTTTTAAAAATAGTATTTTTATTCAACTATGAATTTATTATAGAAAAGCTATTGCAGTAAATATTTACCTACCAGCTTTATTTGCATTTCTTGCTTCCATTAAACGTTTTCTACCGAGAGTTTGAAGAATATCTTGAGCTTCTGGGTAGTCTTTCATTGCTGCAAGAACATCTTCACGAGATAAACTAAATAGTTCTGAATATCCTACAGAACGTACATCAGCAGTTCTCCTAAAAATTATATTTATGTAGTTCATACTTTTATTTCTCGGAATGCGAAATTAGTATAAACATAATATTTTCTTTTTTTTTTTACAAAATATCTTTAACTTTAAAAAAAAAAACATAAAAGCACAACATAATATTAGTAAGAGATGGGAGTTAATATAAAGTAGGTTAGGGACAATAAAAAATTACTGTTTATATTAGAAATATAAAAATAAGAATGAAGTATATGATAAAGTGTATGTTTGGAAGAAATCGAGAAATCGAGAGTTGAGGAAAAGGCTAGAATTGGATGTTTGGTAATCAATAGATCAATGATGAGTAAAAAGGGATAATCCTAACAGAGAAAAGGATGGCAAGCGAAAAAACGAAAGGAATGCAAGGGGATAATAATATCGTTTAATTAAAGTTTTAAGTGTTGTTTCTAATATTTTTTTAATTTTATGTCAATTGGAATAACTATGATTTATATGCTTTTTTCTCAATTATATACATTATGAAGTGCGATATAATTTAATTTAATTAAAATTATTATTTACTTATTAAATCCATCCAAGTTGAGAATTCCAATTTCTCCAAAGAAATCACCAGCTTTCATAATTGTTAAAACATGTCCAGTTTCACTACTATTTTAAGAAGAAAAATAAAAAAAACATAAATTAATTTTAATATATAATATAGTTTAAATATATTTTTACTCACCTAATAACTTCCAAAATTCCATCGGCTATGATGAACATTTCTCTAGCCACTTCTCCTTTTCGGCATATTAAGTCCCCAGGCGTAAATATGTATGCTTTCATTTTAAGAACTAAGTCGTGTAAAAATTCGGGTTGGCATTCTTGAAATATTGTAACCTATGAAAGTTTAAGATATATGTAGAAATAGATACATTTTTGGGATAATTTAGGTATTACTTTTTTCAAAACTGCTAAATTGACGTGTAACGCTAGTTCGGTTTTTAATTTATCTGGTAGAAGACCCAGTGCTGTATTTATATCACCACCTCCCTGAATACGGCCCCTTCAACAAATCGGCAACAAAAAAATAAAAATGTTTTTAGTCTTATCATATAACGCGGGAATCGAGGAGCAGGAATTAATCAATCATTTGACTTTGACATATCTATGCGCTTTCTCCGCTATTAGATTATCGAATACAATTTTAAGGATGTCAACTCGTAAGGGAATGTATTAAGTTACACCTTGCACGACAGATCTCCCGGTTGACGAGCGTTTTAGTGCATATAAGTGTATAGAATTTCGAACGCTCTAATTCAATTAGCTGAGTACACAAAAAACAATATTCACCTAGACCAAGAGTAGTCATACCATCTCAGCACTCTCTTTTTCATGCCACTAGGCACCTTGTGATGTCGCATGTACAATTTGGCACCATCTAATAAACGTTCAAACTCCAACCTGTTTGCATTTCTGTTCGTTATCACGTTACCCACCTGTCCTGAAAATAAGGATATCAATAAACACTATTGGGCAAACATCATTATTTAGGTAAATCGTTAGATTGCATGCACAACATACCGACAATGGTAGCGAATATGAATACTCCAATCAAATAACTGACGATAGTAAAAACATATCTATAAAATACACATGTGTACACTATGATAACCGTCGGTGTTTATTTATTTATTTATTTTAAATAAAAAAACTAGTAAGAACATCTTTCCAAGTTATAACGACGATAAATTAAATTAAAACAAATTAATTAATGTTGTATATGAAAATTCATACTCACTCGGCATTAGTTTCTGGTGTGGGTAGATCGCCTATAGTGGTTAAGGTCAAAGTGGACCAGTACAATGAACCCAAGTACTTTCTAGTTAATGTAGCATAGTCTCCCGGCTTGTATGGATAGACCCAATCACCTTTAAATCCTTCTGCTTCGGATAATAGATAATAAAAACATCCAAACCAATGTGCTAGTATCAATAAAATGTGAATTAAATTGATAACTCTCCAAAAATTTGGGTAAACAGTTCTTGATTCCACCATATAGTAATAATCATAAACTCTGTACACCTAAAGATAAAAAATGTATTTGTTTTTTTCATACCTATTTTAAAAAAATATATGAAGATTAAATTTCATATTAACTTGATGAATAAATTCAAATTAATATTTGATTATAAATATTGACCTAATGTTGTAAAAAATATTAGTTTTATCATCATTATTTTTTTGAGTATTTGTTTGTATGTGTCCTTAATAAAAACTTAATTTATAAAACCTTTAGCAATTTCGCGTGACATATGTATAACGGACTGGGAAATTTATATGAATTATACTATACAATATTTTGAAATTACGTATAACATAAATTATTTAGTAAACGAAGTAATAAATTACGAAAAATTGCCAGTAAGATGATAATACTTTAAAATTTAAATTTGTCAATGTTAAATATAGGGTTGAATGAGGATCATCTAACATATGTTGTTGGTTATTTTGCAAAATAATAATTGTACAAACAGATTGTAATATAATACATTTTTATTAAAAGATTTAATTTTTTTTGTGAAAATGTGTATATTTTATAAAAACAATTTAACTTTAGAAACCTGTGAAGTTCAGTATTGTAGGTACTTAAATATATCATGACAAAATAAGTTTTGTCAAAATATTATCAAATCATGTCTTCAGAATTTAACATAACATCATTGAGCATATGTTTAATCTGAACCAAACTTTATCTTTGATAGTTTTTAACATAAAATAATAAAACTCTTATTATATAACTAAATATATTCTAATAATGTAACTTTTGAGCTTGGAACTATGATAATTAAAAATTAAATTAAATAGAAAATATAATTATAATTTATTTTGATTGTTATGTGTAAAATTGTAAAACATTAAAACCAATAGAATAACTTAAATTATTAGACCCTAGTTTGCCCGTTTTACTGTATTAATTGTTAATATTTGCAATAAATCAAAAAACAATTTTGAATGAATTTCGATATTTTTCTTATCGTGTCCGGTGCTGGATTTAATAAATACTATTTGCATTAAATTATAAATCATCATTAAAATATAAAATAAAAAGGTGCTAAATATTTTGCTTGAGCTAGTAAGTGGCTATTGATATAGCGTTTTTATTGGCAATCGCCAAATCGTCAGTTGTGCATTTTTCTGGGGCAAGGGCACATTTTATTAGGTGTTCATTCGATTGCCTCTCGCCGAATTCAGAAATTCAAAATTTGTCAGGTCCTTCTTGATAACCTCATTTCACCATGTTGACCCCCATCAGCAATGAATTTCGATATAAAATATATACTTCTTATCATATCTCATGTTAATTGATTTACATGCATAACGTAATCCAGGAATATATCCATATATTTATACATTTATATTAAAATTAATGATTTAAAATAAAAAAATGATGTATTTAATTTGACTTAATTTTTTTTACAATAATCATACTTAAATAAAAAACATAAATCTATTAACATTCAAGAAGACTGTTGGATTTTTGGTAATTCAATCTTAAATTTTTATAAAAATGTATAAATCTTTTGGTTTCAAATACAGAGTAAAAAAAAGATGTTCAGTTTCTATACCTTGTATTTTATTTTTAAAGTATAAAATTAAAATAACTCGTGTTATCAGAAGTTATACAAACAATTGCCGGAAAAAATAAAACATAATACATGTTTTTTTAGTCTTTGTTATGGAAAAAACTTCTAAAAAAATCGAAAATCATCTATTTAAAGTTTACAAATTTTCTATCTAAAAAAAATTGCATGATACTTTTGGTGCTATCAAAAAGTCTCAAAAAAAATTCCATCATTGTAAAATCAATACATTCTTTTCTTCACTTAGAATTTAAAATTATGGAAGCGTTTATTATATAATTAATTATTATTTTACGAGTTATAATATTATATAACAGCAAGGAATTTTAAATATCACACTCTATGTCTAGTATGCATATATCATCTTCTAATTATCTGATTCTAACATTGCTTGACATAAATCTAGAGAAAAATTTGCTTGTTTATTTTGGTTTTCTAATGTATTTTTAATGAATGACTATTTAGATTTGACTTTTAAATTAATATTTTTGTTATGCTTGCTTATATTTAAATTCTGTATTACCTGAAAACGTTTTGTTACAGACACAGCTTGATCACAAATAATACAATATGATATTTTACCATCTGTTTTAAAAATGTCACTTGAAAATTCTTCAACAAATTGACATAACTTGGCACTTTCACTTTAAACTTTTGGCATTTTATAAAACTGATACTTTTTATTATTAAAACCACTCAATTTTTTAAGTATAAGTGTCCGCACATTTACGCAAAACACGACGTACTAATGAAATACTTCTGTGCTGTCTTATTGTATACGTCGTTTAACAATATGTAGGTAATTCTATCGGTTGTCCGACCCAGATAAGATTAGATAGGTAATATTTATATTTTATATTTACAAGAATTCAACGGATAAACCAAAAACTATCGATTTTATGAAAAAAATCCCTTTTAAAATAAACAATAAATTATAAAAATTCAAAAATTTAAGTTAAAAAAAATCAAAATCATAAAAATCTATAAATATGCAATTATATGCATTGTGTTTAAAATAAGCAAAAATATGCAAAAAAATTGTTTTTATTTAAACGAGAATAAGCAAAATCGTAGACAAATCTGACAACCAATAAATTTGGACTTAGGAAAAAACTAATATTAATAAATTCTAGCTCTAATCATAACCAATATTTTATCGGATCAAATCATTTCACATTGATTTAAAATATTTATTTTTTATTTTAAGATATATGTGTAACAAATGTAACAAAAAAAAAAATAGTAAATAAAATTGCCATCTCCCTTTTATTAATTGCAGTTTTAATAAATCTTTATAGTTTTTTGTTTTTTTATATTTCATTAAATCTATTAATTTGTTTTATTTAATCATTTATTTTGCAGGTAGAATATTGAACACCAATGGCTACTCATAGTACTTGTGTGATAGTCCAAGATTCAATAGCATATACAAAAGATCAATTTTTATATAATATGATAACTAAAATGCTGTATCAAACATATTACTCACACTTAAGCATCAATTTTGACTTATAAATTATTTTTAGAGAATGACAAAATACAACTGTCAAATCTTACTAACACAAAAAAACTTTCAACTTTCTATAATAATATAATACAAATGTTATGACTTTTTATTATTGATGGCATAGAAAGAAATGAATACATTTTTATAACATTTCAAATAAAATCGAAAATATAAGTGAATTAAATGTAGCGAATAGAGACTGCAAATACAATAAACAAAATTAAATTCGTTGTCAAGAAATAAAGTTCTAATTATTTTTTAAATAAAGACATTATGACGTATAATTATAGTAAAAGTCTTATATATTATAATACATCATTATTTATTTAATTTTATCTATATTAGAAAATAAATAACATTTTTATTTTAACTTATGATGGCCTATTATTATTGTAAAAATAATATTTATAAACATATTGTTGACCCTATCCTTGCCAGCCATCAAATCCAAACTCACCTAAACATCCTTATGCCTTGGTTCAATAAATGGGGAAT
>JASXSY010001533.1:0-24752 GCA_034509805.1 Sipha maydis
GAAATATCAAATAAAATATTGAAATATTTTAATTTAATTTTTTTTCATAAATTTTAAATTTTTATTCAATTTATCAATTTAATGGATTAAATTGAAATATCAAATAAAATATTGAAATTATTGAATTGAATTTTTTTTCTTTAATTTTAAATTTTATTTCAATTTATCAATTTAATGGATTAAATTGAATTATCAAATAAAATATTGAAATTATTGAATTAAATTTTTTTTCATAAATTTTAAAATTTTTTTTATTTTCACTTTTTAATCAATTTATCAATTTAATATATTAAATTGAATTATCAAATAAAATATTGAAATTATTGAATTTAATTTTTTTTCATAAATTTTAAATTTTTCTTCAATCTATCAATTTAATGGATTTAATTGAAATATCAAATAAAATATTGAAATTATTGAATTTAATTTTTTTTCATAAATTTTAAAATTTTTTTTATTTTCACTTTTTTTTCCAATTTATCAATTTAATGGATTAAATTGAAATATCAAATAAAATATTGAAATATTTTAATTTAATTTTTTTTCATAAATTTTAAATTTTTATTCAATTTATCAATTTAATGGATTAAATTGAATTATCAAATAAAATATTGAAATTATTGAATTTAATTTTTTTTCATAAATTTTAAAATTTTTTTTTATTTTCACTTTTTAATCAATTTATCAATTTAATATATTAAATTGAATTATCAAATAAAATATTGAAATTATTGAATTTTATTTTTTTTCGTAAATTTTAAATTTTTTCCAATTTATCAATTTAATGGATTAAATTGAAATATCAAATAAAATATTGAAATATTTTAATTTAATTTTTTTTCATAAATTTTAAAATTTTTTTTATTTTCACTTTTTAATCAATTTATCAATTTAATATATTAAATTGAATTATCAAATAAAATATTGAAATATTTTAATTTAATTTTTTTTCATAAATTTTAAAATTTTTTTTATTTTCACTTTTTAATCAATTTATCAATTTAATATATTAAATTGAATTATCAAATAAAATATTGAAATTATTGAATTTAATTTTTTTTCATAAATTTTAAAATTTTTTTTATTTTCACTTTTTTTTCCAATTTATCAATTTAATGGATTAAATTGAAATATCAAATAAAATATTGAAATATTTTAATTTAATTTTTTTTCATAAATTTTAAATTTTTATTCAATTTATCAATTTAATGGATTAAATTGAATTATCAAATAAAATATTGAAATTATTGAATTTAATTTTTTTTCATAAATTTTAAAATTTTTTTTTATTTTCACTTTTTAATCAATTTATCAATTTAATATATTAAATTGAATTATCAAATAAAATATTGAAATTATTGAATTTAATTTTTTTTCGTAAATTTTAAATTTTTTCCAATTTATCAATTTAATGGATTAAATTGAAATATCAAATAAAATATTGAAATATTTTAATTTAATTTTTTTTCATAAATTTTAAATTTTTATTCAATTTATCAATTTAATGGATTAAATTGAATTATCAAATAAAATATTGAAATTATTGAATTTAATTTTTTTTCATAAATTTTAAAATTTTTTTTTATTTTCACTTTTTAATCAATTTATCAATTTAATGGATTAAATTGAATTATCAAATAAAATATTGAAATTATTGAATTTAATTTTTTTTCATAAATTTTAAAATTTTTTTTATTTTCACTTTTTTTTCCAATTTATCAATTTAATGGATTAAATTGAAGTATCAAATAAAATATTGAAATATTTTAATTTAATTTTTTTTCATAAATTTTAAATTTTTATTCAATTTATCAATTTAATGGATTAAATTGAATTATCAAATAAAATATTGAAATTATTGAATTTAATTTTTTTTCATAAATTTTAAAATTTTTTTTTATTTTCACTTTTTAATCAATTTATCAATTTAATATATTAAATTGAATTATCAAATAAAATATTGAAATTATTGAATTTAATTTTTTTTCGTAAATTTTAAATTTTTTCCAATTTATCAATTTAATGGATTAAATTGAAATATCAAATAAAATATTGAAATTATTGAATTTAATTTTTTTTCATAAATTTTAAATTTTTTTTCAATCTATCAATTTAATGGATTTAATTGAAATATCAAATAAAATATTGAAATTATTGAATTTAATTTTTTTTCATAAATTTTAAATTTTTTTTCAATCTATCAATTTAATGGATTTAATTGAAATATCAAATAAAATATTGAAATTATTGAATTTAATTTTTTTTCATAAATTTTAAAATTTTTTTTTATTTTCACTTTTTTATCAATTTATCAATTTAATGGATTAAATTGAAATATCAAATAAAATATTGAAATACATATTTTAATTTAATTTTTTTTCATAAATTTTAAATTTTTAATCAATTTATCAATTTAATATATTAAATTGAATTATCAAATAAAATATTGAAATTATTGAATTTAATTTTTTTTCATAAATTTTAAATTTTTCTTCAATTTATCAATTTAATGGATTAAATTGAATTATAAAATAAAATATTGAAATTATTGAATTTAATTTTTTTTCATAAATTTTAAATTTTTTTTCAATCTATCAATTTAATGGATTTAATTGAAATATCAAATAAAATATTGAAATTATTGAATTTAATTTTTTTTCATAAATTTTAAAATTTTTTTTATTTTCACTTTTTTTTCCAATTTATCAATTTAATGGATTAAATTGAAATATCAAATAAAATATTGAAATTATTGAATTTAATTTTTTTTCATAAATTTTAAATTTTTTTTCAATCTATCAATTTAATGGATTTAATTGAAATATCAAATAAAATATTGAAATATTTTAATTTAATTTTTTTTCATAAATTTTAAATTTTTATTCAATTTATCAATTTAATGGATTAAATTGAATTATCAAATAAAATATTGAAATTATTGAATTTAATTTTTTTTCATAAATTTTAAAATTTTTTTTATTTTCACTTTTTAATCAATTTATCAATTTAATATATTAAATTGAATTATCAAATAAAATATTGAAATTATTGAATTTAATTTTTTTTCATAAATTTTAAATTTTTCTTCAATCTATCAATTTAATGGATTTAATTGAAATATCAAATAAAATATTGAAATTATTGAATTTAATTTTTTTTCATAAATTTTAAAATTTTTTTTATTTTCACTTTTTTTTCCAATTTATCAATTTAATGGATTAAATTGAAATATCAAATAAAATATTGAAATATTTTAATTTAATTTTTTTTCATAAATTTTAAATTTTTATTCAATTTATCAATTTAATGGATTAAATTGAAATATCAAATAAAATATTGAAATTATTGAATTTAATTTTTTTTCATAAATTTTAAAATTTTTTTTATTTTCACTTTTTTTCCAATTTATCAATTTAATGGATTAAATTGAAATATCAAATAAAATATTGAAATATTTTAATTTAATTTTTTTTCATAAATTTTAAATTTTTATTCAATTTATCAATTTAATGGATTAAATTGAAATATCAAATAAAATATTGAAATTATTGAATTGAATTTTTTTTCTTAAATTTTAAATTTTATTTCAATTTATCAATTTAATGGATTAAATTGAATTATCAAATAAAATATTGAAATTATTGAATTTAATTTTTTTCATAAATTTTAAAATTTTTTTTATTTTCACTTTTTTATCAATTTATCAATTTAATGGATTAAATTGAAATATCAAATAAAATATTGAAATTATTGAATTTAATTTTTTTTCATAAATTTTAAATTTTTTCCAATTTATCAATTTAATGGATTAAATTGAATTATCAAATAAAATATTGAAATTATTGAATTTAATTTTTTTTCATAAATTTTAAATTTTTTTTCAATCTATCAATTTAATGGATTAAATTGAAATATCAAATAAAATATTGAAATATTTTAATTTAATTTTTTTTCATAAATTTTAAATTTTTATTCAATTTATCAATTTAATGGATTAAATTGAAATATCAAATAAAATATTGAAATTATTGAATTGAATTTTTTTTCTTAAATTTTAAATTTTATTTCAATTTATCAATTTAATGGATTAAATTGAATTATCAAATAAAATATTGAAATTATTGAATTAAATTTTTTTTCATAAATTTTAAAATTTTTTTTATTTTCACTTTTTAATCAATTTATCAATTTAATATATTAAATTGAATTATCAAATAAAATATTGAAATTATTGAATTTAATTTTTTTTCATAAATTTTCACTTTTTTTTCCAATTTATCAATTTAATGGATTAAATTGAAATATCAAATAAAATATTGAAATATTTTAATTTAATTTTTTTTCATAAATTTTAAATTTTTATTCAATTTATCAATTTAATGGATTAAATTGAATTATCAAATAAAATATTGAAATTATTGAATTTAATTTTTTTTCATAAATTTTAAAATTTTTTTTTATTTTCACTTTTTAATCAATTTATCAATTTAATATATTAAATTGAATTATCAAATAAAATATTGAAATTATTGAATTTAATTTTTTTTCGTAAATTTTAAATTTTTTCCAATTTATCAATTTAATGGATTAAATTGAAATATCAAATAAAATATTGAAATATTTTAATTTAATTTTTTTTCATAAATTTTAAAATTTTTTTTATTTTCACTTTTTAATCAATTTATCAATTTAATATATTAAATTGAATTATCAAATAAAATATTGAAATTATTGAATTTAATTTTTTTTCATAAATTTTAAAATTTTTTTTATTTTCACTTTTTTTTCCAATTTATCAATTTAATGGATTAAATTGAAATATCAAATAAAATATTGAAATATTTTAATTTAATTTTTTTTCATAAATTTTAAATTTTTATTCAATTTATCAATTTAATGGATTAAATTGAATTATCAAATAAAATATTGAAATTATTGAATTTAATTTTTTTTCATAAATTTTAAAATTTTTTTTTATTTTCACTTTTTAATCAATTTATCAATTTAATATATTAAATTGAATTATCAAATAAAATATTGAAATTATTGAATTTAATTTTTTTTCGTAAATTTTAAATTTTTTCCAATTTATCAATTTAATGGATTAAATTGAAATATCAAATAAAATATTGAAATATTTTAATTTAATTTTTTTTCATAAATTTTAAATTTTTATTCAATTTATCAATTTAATGGATTAAATTGAATTATCAAATAAAATATTGAAATTATTGAATTTAATTTTTTTTCATAAATTTTAAAATTTTTTTTTATTTTCACTTTTTAATCAATTTATCAATTTAATGGATTAAATTGAATTATCAAATAAAATATTGAAATTATTGAATTTAATTTTTTTTCATAAATTTTAAATTTTTTTTCAATCTATCAATTTAATGGATTAAATTGAAATATCAAATAAAATATTGAAATATTTTAATTTAATTTTTTTTCATAAATTTTAAATTTTTATTCAATTTATCAATTTAATGGATTAAATTGAAATATCAAATAAAATATTGAAATTATTGAATTGAATTTTTTTTCTTAAATTTTAAATTTTATTTCAATTTATCAATTTAATGGATTAAATTGAATTATCAAATAAAATATTGAAATTATTGAATTTAATTTTCTTTCATAAATTTTAAAATTTTTTTTTATTTTCACTTTTTAATCAATTTATCAATTTAATATATTAAATTGAATTATCAAATAAAATATTGAAATTATTGAATTTAATTTTTTTTCATAAATTTTAAATTTTTCTTCAATTTATTAATTTAATGGATTAAATTGAATTATCAAATAAAATATTGAAATTATTGAATTTATTTTTTTTTCATACATTTTAAATTTTTTTTCAATCTATCAATTTAATGGATTTAATTGAAATATCAAATAAAATATTGAAATTATTGAATTTAATTTTTTTTCATAAATTTTAAATTTTTTTTCAATTTATCAATTTAATGGATTAAATTGAATTATCAAATAAAATATTGAAATTATTGAATTTAATTTTTTTTCATAAATTTTAAATTTTTTTTCAATCTATCAATTTAATGGATTTAATTGAAATATCAAATAAAATATTGAAATTATTGAATTTAATTTTTTTTCATAAATTTTAAATTTTTTTTCAATCTATCAATTTAATGGATTTAATTGAAATATCAAATAAAATATTGAAATTATTGAATTTAATTTTTTTTCATAAATTTTAAAATTTTTTTTATTTTCACTTTTTTTTCCAATTTATCAATTTAATGGATTAAATTGAAATATCAAATAAAATATTGAAATATTTTAATTTAATTTTTTTTCATAAATTTTAAATTTTTATTCAATTTATCAATTTAATGGATTAAATTGAATTATCAAATAAAATATTGAAATTATTGAATTTAATTTTTTTTCATAAATTTTAAAATTTTTTTTTATTTTCACTTTTTAATCAATTTATCAATTTAATGGATTAAATTGAATTATCAAATAAAATATTGAAATTATTGAATTTAATTTTTTTTCATAAATTTTAAATTTTTTTTCAATCTATCAATTTAATGGATTAAATTGAAATATCAAATAAAATATTGAAATATTTTAATTTAATTTTTTTTCATAAATTTTAAATTTTTATTCAATTTATCAATTTAATGGATTAAATTGAAATATCAAATAAAATATTGAAATTATTGAATTGAATTTTTTTTCTTAAATTTTAAATTTTATTTCAATTTATCAATTTAATGGATTAAATTGAATTATCAAATAAAATATTGAAATTATTGAATTTAATTTTTTTTCATAAATTTTAAAATTTTTTTTTATTTTCACTTTTTAATCAATTTATCAATTTAATATATTAAATTGAATTATCAAATAAAATATTGAAATTATTGAATTTAATTTTTTTTCATAAATTTTAAATTTTTCTTCAATTTATTAATTTAATGGATTAAATTGAATTATCAAATAAAATATTGAAATTATTGAATTTATTTTTTTTTCATAAATTTTAAATTTTTTTTCAATCTATCAATTTAATGGATTTAATTGAAATATCAAATAAAATATTGAAATATTTTAATTTAATTTTTTTTCATAAATTTTAAATTTTTATTCAATTTATCAATTTAATGGATTAAATTGAATTATCAAATAAAATATTGAAATATTTTAATTTAATTTTTTTTCATAAATTTTAAATTTTTATTCAATTTATCAATTTAATATATTAAATTGAATTATCAAATAAAATATTGAAATTATTGAATTTAATTTTTTTTCATAAATTTTAAATTTTTCTTCAATTTATCAATTTAATGGATTAAATTGAATTATCAAATAAAATATTGAAATTATTGAATTTAATTTTTTTTCATAAATTTTAAATTTTTTTTCAATCTATCAATTTAATGGATTTAATTGAAATATCAAATAAAATATTGAAATTATTGAATTTAATTTTTTTTCATAAATTTTAAATTTTTTTTCAATCTATCAATTTAATGGATTTAATTGAAATATCAAATAAAATATTGAAATTATTGAATTTAATTTTTTTTCATAAATTTTAAAATTTTTTTTATTTTCACTTTTTTATCAATTTATCAATTTAATGGATTAAATTGAAATATCAAATAAAATATTGAAATACATATTTTAATTTAATTTTTTTTCATAAATTTTAAATTTTTAATCAATTTATCAATTTAATATATTAAATTGAATTATCAAATAAAATATTGAAATTATTGAATTTAATTTTTTTTCATAAATTTTAAATTTTTCTTCAATTTATCAATTTAATGGATTAAATTGAATTATAAAATAAAATATTGAAATTATTGAATTTAATTTTTTTTCATAAATTTTAAATTTTTTTTCAATCTATCAATTTAATGGATTTAATTGAAATATCAAATAAAATATTGAAATTATTGAATTTAATTTTTTTTCATAAATTTTAAAATTTTTTTTATTTTCACTTTTTTTTCCAATTTATCAATTTAATGGATTAAATTGAAATATCAAATAAAATATTGAAATTATTGAATTTAATTTTTTTTCATAAATTTTAAATTTTTTTTCAATCTATCAATTTAATGGATTTAATTGAAATATCAAATAAAATATTGAAATATTTTAATTTAATTTTTTTTCATAAATTTTAAATTTTTATTCAATTTATCAATTTAATGGATTAAATTGAATTATCAAATAAAATATTGAAATTATTGAATTTAATTTTTTTTCATAAATTTTAAAATTTTTTTTATTTTCACTTTTTTATCAATTTATCAATTTAATGGATTAAATTGAAATATCAAATAAAATATTGAAATATTTTAATTTAATTTTTTTTCATAAATTTTAAATTTTTATTCAGTTTATCAATTTAATGGATTAAATTGAATTATCAAATAAAATATTGAAATTATTGCATTTAATTTTTTTTCATAAATTTTAAATTTTTTTTCAATCTATCAATTTAATGGATTTAATTGAAATATCAAATAAAATATTGAAATATTTTAATTTAATTTTTTTTCATAAATTTTAAATTTTTATTCAATTTATCAATTTAATGGATTAAATTGAATTATCAAATAAAATATTGAAATTATTGAATTTAATTTTTTTTCATAAATTTTAAAATTTTTTTTATTTTCACTTTTTTATCAATTTATCGATTTATTTGATTAAATTGAATTATCAAATAAAATATTGAAATTATTGAATTTAATTTTTTTTCATAAATTTTAAATTTTTTCCAATTTATCAATTTAATGGATTAAATTGAATTATCAAATAAAATATTGAAATTATTGAATTTAATTTTTTTTCATAAATTTTAAATTTTTTTTCAATCTATCAATTTAATGGATTAAATTGAAATATCAAAAAAAATATTGAAATATTTTAATTTAATTATTTTTCATAAATTTTAAATTTTTATTCAATTTATCAATTTAATGGATTAAATTGAAATATCAAATAAAATATTGAAATATTTTAATTTAATTTTTTTTCATAAATTTTAAATTTTTATTCAATTTATCAATTTAATGGATTAAATTGAAATATCAAATAAAATATTGAAATTATTGAATTGAATTTTTTTTCTTAAATTTTAAATTTTATTTCAATTTATCAATTTAATGGATTAAATTGAATTATCAAATAAAATATTGAAATTATTGAATTAAATTTTTTTTCATAAATTTTAAAATTTTTTTTATTTTCACTTTTTAATCAATTTATCAATTTAATATATTAAATTGAATTATCAAATAAAATATTGAAATTATTGAATTTAATTTTTTTTCATAAATTTTAAATTTTTCTTCAATCTATCAATTTAATGGATTTAATTGAAATATCAAATAAAATATTGAAATTATTGAATTTAATTTTTTTTCATAAATTTTAAAATTTTTTTTATTTTCACTTTTTTTTCCAATTTATCAATTTAATGGATTAAATTGAAATATCAAATAAAATATTGAAATATTTTAATTTAATTTTTTTTCATAAATTTTAAATTTTTATTCAATTTATCAATTTAATGGATTAAATTGAAATATCAAATAAAATATTGAAATTATTGAATTGAATTTTTTTTCTTAAATTTTAAATTTTATTTCAATTTATCAATTTAATGGATTAAATTGAATTATCAAATAAAATATTGAAATTATTGAATTTAATTTTTTTTCATAAATTTTAAATTTTTTTTCAATCTATCAATTTAATGGATTAAATTGAAATATCAAATAAAATATTGAAATATTTTAATTTAATTATTTTTCATAAATTTTAAATTTTTATTCAATTTATCAATTTAATGGATTAAATTGAAATATCAAATAAAATATTGAAATATTTTAATTTAATTTTTTTTCATAAATTTTAAATTTTTATTCAATTTATCAATTTAATGGATTAAATTGAAATATCAAATAAAATATTGAAATTATTGAATTGAATTTTTTTTCTTAAATTTTAAATTTTATTTCAATTTATCAATTTAATGGATTAAATTGAATTATCAAATAAAATATTGAAATTATTGAATTTAATTTTTTTTCATAAATTTTAAAATTTTTTTTTATTTTCACTTTTTAATCAATTTATCAATTTAATATATTAAATTGAATTATCAAATAAAATATTGAAATTATTGAATTTAATTTTTTTTCATAAATTTTAAATTTTTCTTCAATTTATCAATTTAATGGATTAAATTGAATTATCAAATAAAATATTGAAATTATTGAATTTAATTTTTTTTCATAAATTTTAAATTTTTTTTCAATCTATCAATTTAATGGATTTAATTGAAATATCAAATAAAATATTGAAATTATTGAATTTAATTTTTTTTCATAAATTTTAAAATTTTTTTTTATTTTCACTTTTTAATCAATTTATCAATTTAATATATTAAATTGAATTATCAAATAAAATATTGAAATATTTTAATTTAATTTTTTTTCATAAATTTTAAATTTTTATTCAATTTATCAATTTAATGGATTAAATTGAAATATCAAATAAAATATTGAAATTATTGAATTGAATTTTTTTTCTTAAATTTTAAATTTTATTTCAATTTATCAATTTAATGGATTAAATTGAATTATCAAATAAAATATTGAAATTATTGAATTTAATTTTTTTTCATAAATTTTAAAATTTTTTTTTATTTTCACTTTTTAATCAATTTATCAATTTAATATATTAAATTGAATTATCAAATAAAATATTGAAATTATTGAATTGAATTTTTTTTCTTAAATTTTAAATTTTATTTCAATTTATCAATTTAATGGATTAAATTGAATTATCAAATAAAATATTGAAATTATTGAATTTAATTTTTTTTCATAAATTTTAAATTTTTCTTCAATTTATTAATTTAATGGATTAAATTGAATTATCAAATAAAATATTGAAATTATTGAATTTAATTTTTTTTCATAAATTTTAAATTTTTTTTCAATCTATCAATTTAATGGATTTAATTGAAATATCAAATAAAATATTGAAATTATTGAATTTAATTTTTTTTCGTAAATTTTAAATTTTTATTCAATTTATCAATTTAATGGATTAAATTGAAATATCAAATAAAATATTGAAATATTTTAATTTAATTTTTTTTCATAAATTTTAAATTTTTATTCAATTTATCAATTTAATGGATTAAATTGAATTATCAAATAAAATATTGAAATTATTGAATTTAATTTTTTTTCATAAATTTTAAATTTTTTCCAATTTATCAATTTAATGGATTAAATTGAATTATCAAATAAAATATTGAAATTATTGAATTTAATTTTTTTTCATAAATTTTAAATTTTTTTTCAATCTATCAATTTAATGGATTAAATTGAAATATCAAATAAAATATTGAAATATTTTAATTTAATTATTTTTCATAAATTTTAAATTTTTATTCAATTTATCAATTTAATGGATTAAATTGAATTATCAAATAAAATATTGAAATTATTGAATTTAATTTTTTTTCATAAATTTTAAATTTTTTTTCAATCTATCAATTTAATGGATTTAATTGAAATATCAAATAAAATATTGAAATATTTTAATTTAATTTTTTTTCATAAATTTTAAATTTTTATTCAATTTATCAATTTAATGGATTAAATTGAATTATCAAATAAAATATTGAAATATTTTAATTTAATTTTTTTTCATAAATTTTAAATTTTTATTCAATTTATCAATTTAATATATTAAATTGAATTATCAAATAAAATATTGAAATTATTGAATTTAATTTTTTTTCATAAATTTTAAATTTTTCTTCAATTTATCAATTTAATGGATTAAATTGAATTATCAAATAAAATATTGAAATTATTGAATTTAATTTTTTTTCATAAATTTTAAATTTTTTTTCAATCTATCAATTTAATGGATTTAATTGAAATATCAAATAAAATATTGAAATTATTGAATTTAATTTTTTTTCATAAATTTTAAAATTTTTTTTTATTTTCACTTTTTAATCAATTTATCAATTTAATATATTAAATTGAATTATCAAATAAAATATTGAAATTATTGAATTTAATTTTTTTTCGTAAATTTTAAATTTTTTCCAATTTATCAATTTAATGGATTAAATTGAAATATCAAATAAAATATTGAAATATTTTAATTTAATTTTTTTTCATAAATTTTAAATTTTTATTCAATTTATCAATTTAATGGATTAAATTGAATTATCAAATAAAATATTGAAATTATTGAATTTAATTTTTTTTCATAAATTTTAAAATTTTTTTTTATTTTCACTTTTTAATCAATTTATCAATTTAATATATTAAATTGAATTATCAAATAAAATATTGAAATTATTGAATTTAATTTTTTTTCATAAATTTTAAATTTTTCTTCAATTTATCAATTTAATGGATTAAATTGAATTATCAAATAAAATATTGAAATTATTGAATTTAATTTTTTTTCATAAATTTTAAATTTTTATTCAATTTATCAATTTAATATATTAAATTGAATTATCAAATAAAATATTGAAATTATTGAATTTAATTTTTTTTCATAAATTTTAAATTTTTTTTCAATCTATCAATTTAATGGATTAAATTGAAATATCAAATAAAATATTGAAATATTTTAATTTAATTATTTTTCATAAATTTTAAATTTTTATTCAATTTATCAATTTAATGGATTAAATTGAAATATCAAATAAAATATTGAAATATTTTAATTTAATTATTTTTCATAAATTTTAAATTTTTATTCAATTTATCAATTTAATGGATTAAATTGAAATATCAAATAAAATATTGAAATATTTTAATTTAATTTTTTTTCATAAATTTTAAATTTTTATTCAATTTATCAATTTAATGGATTAAATTGAAATATCAAATAAAATATTGAAATTATTGAATTGAATTTTTTTTCTTAAATTTTAAATTTTATTTCAATTTATCAATTTAATGGATT
Organism: Sipha maydis; assembly: GCA_034509805.1. NCBI lineage: Eukaryota > Metazoa > Arthropoda > Insecta > Hemiptera > Aphididae > Sipha > Sipha maydis. The sequence goes on from JASXSY010001533.1 coordinate 13,018, forward strand.
AAATTGAAATATCAAATAAAATATTGAAATTATTGAATTGAATTTTTTTTCTTAAATTTTAAATTTTATTTCAATTTATCAATTTAATGGATTAAATTGAATTATCAAATAAAATATTGAAATATTTTAATTTAATTTTTTTTCATAAATTTTAAATTTTTATTCAATTTATCAATTTAATATATTAAATTGAATTATCAAATAAAATATTGAAATTATTGAATTTAATTTTTTTTCATAAATTTTAAATTTTTCTTCAATTTATCAATTTAATGGATTAAATTGAATTATCAAATAAAATATTGAAATTATTGAATTTAATTTTTTTTCATAAATTTTAAATTTTTTTTCAATCTATCAATTTAATGGATTTAATTGAAATATCAAATAAAATATTGAAATTATTGAATTTAATTTTTTTTCATAAATTTTAAATTTTTTTTCAATCTATCATTTTAATGGATTTAATTGAAATATCAAATAAAATATTGAAATTATTGAATTTAATTTTTTTTCATAAATTTTAAAATTTTTTTTATTTTCACTTTTTTATCAATTTATCAATTTAATGGATTAAATTGAAATATCAAATAAAATATTGAAATACATATTTTAATTTAATTTTTTTTCATAAATTTTAAATTTTTAATCAATTTATCAATTTAATATATTAAATTGAATTATCAAATAAAATATTGAAATTATTGAATTTAATTTTTTTTCATAAATTTTAAATTTTTCTTCAATTTATCAATTTAATGGATTAAATTGAATTATAAAATAAAATATTGAAATTATTGAATTTAATTTTTTTTCATAAATTTTAAATTTTTTTTCAATCTATCAATTTAATGGATTTAATTGAAATATCAAATAAAATATTGAAATTATTGAATTTAATTTTTTTTCATAAATTTTAAATTTTTTTTCAATCTATCAATTTAATGGATTTAATTGAAATATCAAATAAAATATTGAAATATTTTAATTTAATTTTTTTTCATAAATTTTAAATTTTTATTCAATTTATCAATTTAATGGATTAAATTGAATTATCAAATAAAATATTGAAATTATTGAATTTAATTTTTTTTCATAAATTTTAAAATTTTTTTTATTTTCACTTTTTTATCAATTTATCAATTTAATGGATTAAATTGAAATATCAAATAAAATATTGAAATATTTTAATTTAATTTTTTTTCATAAATTTTAAATTTTTATTCAGTTTATCAATTTAATGGATTAAATTGAATTATCAAATAAAATATTGAAATTATTGAATTTAATTTTTTTTCATAAATTTTAAATTTTTTTTCAATCTATCAATTTAATGGATTTAATTGAAATATCAAATAAAATATTGAAATATTTTAATTTAATTTTTTTTCATAAATTTTAAATTTTTTTTCAATCTATCAATTTAATGGATTTAATTGAAATATCAAATAAAATATTGAAATATTTTAATTTAATTTTTTTTCATAAATTTTAAATTTTTATTCAATTTATCAATTTAATGGATTAAATTGAATTATCAAATAAAATATTGAAATTATTGAATTTAATTTTTTTTCATAAATTTTAAATTTTTTCCAATTTATCAATTTAATGGATTAAATTGAATTATCAAATAAAATATTGAAATTATTGAATTTAATTTTTTTTCATAAATTTTAAATTTTTTTTCAATCTATCAATTTAATGGATTAAATTGAATTATCAAATAAAATATTGAAATATTTTAATTTAATTTTTTTTCATAAATTTTAAATTTTTATTCAATTTATCAATTTAATATATTAAATTGAATTATCAAATAAAATATTGAAATTATTGAATTTAATTTTTTTTCATAAATTTTAAATTTTTCTTCAATTTATCAATTTAATGGATTAAATTGAATTATCAAATAAAATATTGAAATTATTGAATTTAATTTTTTTTCATAAATTTTAAATTTTTTTTCAATCTATCAATTTAATGGATTTAATTGAAATATCAAATAAAATATTGAAATTATTGAATTTAATTTTTTTTCATAAATTTTAAATTTTTTTTCAATCTATCAATTTAATGGATTTAATTGAAATATCAAATAAAATATTGAAATTATTGAATTTAATTTTTTTTCATAAATTTTAAAATTTTTTTTATTTTCACTTTTTTATCAATTTATCAATTTAATGGATTAAATTGAAATATCAAATAAAATATTGAAATACATATTTTAATTTAATTTTTTTTCATAAATTTTAAATTTTTAATCAATTTATCAATTTAATATATTAAATTGAATTATCAAATAAAATATTGAAATTATTGAATTTAATTTTTTTTCATAAATTTTAAATTTTTCTTCAATTTATCAATTTAATGGATTAAATTGAATTATAAAATAAAATATTGAAATTATTGAATTTAATTTTTTTTCATAAATTTTAAATTTTTTTTCAATCTATCATTTTAATGGATTTAATTGAAATATCAAATAAAATATTGAAATTATTGAATTTAATTTTTTTTCATAAATTTTAAAATTTTTTTTATTTTCACTTTTTTATCAATTTATCAATTTAATGGATTAAATTGAAATATCAAATAAAATATTGAAATACATATTTTAATTTAATTTTTTTTCATAAATTTTAAATTTTTAATCAATTTATCAATTTAATATATTAAATTGAATTATCAAATAAAATATTGAAATTATTGAATTTAATTTTTTTTCATAAATTTTAAATTTTTCTTCAATTTATCAATTTAATGGATTAAATTGAATTATAAAATAAAATATTGAAATTATTGAATTTAATTTTTTTTCATAAATTTTAAATTTTTTTTCAATCTATCAATTTAATGGATTTAATTGAAATATCAAATAAAATATTGAAATTATTGAATTTAATTTTTTTTCATAAATTTTAAAATTTTTTTTATTTTCACTTTTTTTTCCAATTTATCAATTTAATGGATTAAATTGAAATATCAAATAAAATATTGAAATTATTGAATTTAATTTTTTTTCATAAATTTTAAATTTTTTTTCAATCTATCAATTTAATGGATTTAATTGAAATATCAAATAAAATATTGAAATATTTTAATTTAATTTTTTTTCATAAATTTTAAATTTTTATTCAATTTATCAATTTAATGGATTAAATTGAATTATCAAATAAAATATTGAAATTATTGAATTTAATTTTTTTTCATAAATTTTAAAATTTTTTTTATTTTCACGTTTTATCAATTTATCAATTTAATGGATTAAATTGAAATATCAAATAAAATATTGAAATATTTTAATTTAATTTTTTTTCATAAATTTTAAATTTTTATTCAGTTTATCAATTTAATGGATTAAATTGAATTATCAAATAAAATATTGAAATTATTGAATTTAATTTTTTTTCATAAATTTTAAATTTTTTTTCAATCTATCAATTTAATGGATTTAATTGAAATATCAAATAAAATATTGAAATATTTTAATTTAATTTTTTTTCATAAATTTTAAATTTTTTTTCAATCTATCAATTTAATGGATTTAATTGAAATATCAAATAAAATATTGAAATATTTTAATTTAATTTTTTTTCATAAATTTTAAATTTTTATTCAATTTATCAATTTAATGGATTAAATTGAATTATCAAATAAAATATTGAAATTATTGAATTTAATTTTTTTTCATAAATTTTAAATTTTTTCCAATTTATCAATTTAATGGATTAAATTGAATTATCAAATAAAATATTGAAATTATTGAATTTAATTTTTTTTCATAAATTTTAAATTTTTTTTCAATCTATCAATTTAATGGATTAAATTGAATTATCAAATAAAATATTGAAATATTTTAATTTAATTTTTTTTCATAAATTTTAAATTTTTATTCAATTTATCAATTTAATATATTAAATTGAATTATCAAATAAAATATTGAAATTATTGAATTTAATTTTTTTTCATAAATTTTAAATTTTTCTTCAATTTATCAATTTAATGGATTAAATTGAATTATCAAATAAAATATTGAAATTATTGAATTTAATATTTTTTCATAAATTTTAAATTTTTTTTCAATCTATCAATTTAATGGATTTAATTGAAATATCAAATAAAATATTGAAATTATTGAATTTAATTTTTTTTCATAAATTTTAAATTTTTTTTCAATCTATCAATTTAATGGATTTAATTGAAATATCAAATAAAATATTGAAATTATTGAATTTAATTTTTTTTCATAAATTTTAAAATTTTTTTTATTTTCACTTTTTTATCAATTTATCAATTTAATGGATTAAATTGAAATATCAAATAAAATATTGAAATACATATTTTAATTTAATTTTTTTTCATAAATTTTAAATTTTTAATCAATTTATCAATTTAATATATTAAATTGAATTATCAAATAAAATATTGAAATTATTGAATTTAATTTTTTTTCATAAATTTTAAATTTTTCTTCAATTTATCAATTTAATGGATTAAATTGAATTATAAAATAAAATATTGAAATTATTGAATTTAATTTTTTTTCATAAATTTTAAATTTTTTTTCAATCTATCATTTTAATGGATTTAATTGAAATATCAAATAAAATATTGAAATTATTGAATTTAATTTTTTTTCATAAATTTTAAAATTTTTTTTATTTTCACTTTTTTATCAATTTATCAATTTAATGGATTAAATTGAAATATCAAATAAAATATTGAAATACATATTTTAATTTAATTTTTTTTCATAAATTTTAAATTTTTAATCAATTTATCAATTTAATATATTAAATTGAATTATCAAATAAAATATTGAAATTATTGAATTTAATTTTTTTTCATAAATTTTAAATTTTTCTTCAATTTATCAATTTAATGGATTAAATTGAATTATAAAATAAAATATTGAAATTATTGAATTTAATTTTTTTTCATAAATTTTAAATTTTTTTTCAATCTATCAATTTAATGGATTTAATTGAAATATCAAATAAAATATTGAAATTATTGAATTTAATTTTTTTTCATAAATTTTAAAATTTTTTTTATTTTCACTTTTTTTTCCAATTTATCAATTTAATGGATTAAATTGAAATATCAAATAAAATATTGAAATTATTGAATTTAATTTTTTTTCATAAATTTTAAATTTTTTTTCAATCTATCAATTTAATGGATTTAATTGAAATATCAAATAAAATATTGAAATATTTTAATTTAATTTTTTTTCATAAATTTTAAATTTTTATTCAATTTATCAATTTAATGGATTAAATTGAATTATCAAATAAAATATTGAAATTATTGAATTTAATTTTTTTTCATAAATTTTAAAATTTTTTTTATTTTCACGTTTTATCAATTTATCAATTTAATGGATTAAATTGAAATATCAAATAAAATATTGAAATATTTTAATTTAATTTTTTTTCATAAATTTTAAATTTTTATTCAGTTTATCAATTTAATGGATTAAATTGAATTATCAAATAAAATATTGAAATTATTGAATTTAATTTTTTTTCATAAATTTTAAATTTTTTTTCAATCTATCAATTTAATGGATTTAATTGAAATATCAAATAAAATATTGAAATATTTTAATTTAATTTTTTTTCATAAATTTTAAATTTTTTTTCAATCTATCAATTTAATGGATTTAATTGAAATATCAAATAAAATATTGAAATATTTTAATTTAATTTTTTTTCATAAATTTTAAATTTTTTTTCAATCTATCAATTTAATGGATTAAATTGAATTATCAAATAAAATATTGAAATATTTTAATTTAATTTTTTTTCATAAATTTTAAATTTTTATTCAATTTATCAATTTAATATATTAAATTGAATTATCAAATAAAATATTGAAATTATTGAATTTAATTTTTTTTCATAAATTTTAAATTTTTCTTCAATTTATCAATTTAATGGATTAAATTGAATTATCAAATAAAATATTGAAATTATTGAATTTAATTTTTTTTCATAAATTTTAAATTTTTTTTCAATCTATCAATTTAATGGATTTAATTGAAATATCAAATAAAATATTGAAATTATTGAATTTAATTTTTTTTCATAAATTTTAAATTTTTTTTCAATCTATCAATTTAATGGATTTAATTGAAATATCAAATAAAATATTGAAATTATTGAATTTAATTTTTTTTCATAAATTTTAAAATTTTTTTTATTTTCACTTTTTTATCAATTTATCAATTTAATGGATTAAATTGAAATATCAAATAAAATATTGAAATACATATTTTAATTTAATTTTTTTTCATAAATTTTAAATTTTTAATCAATTTATCAATTTAATATATTAAATTGAATTATCAAATAAAATATTGAAATTATTGAATTTAATTTTTTTTCATAAATTTTAAATTTTTCTTCAATTTATCAATTTAATGGATTAAATTGAATTATAAAATAAAATATTGAAATTATTGAATTTAATTTTTTTTCATAAATTTTAAATTTTTTTTCAATCTATCAATTTAATGGATTTAATTGAAATATCAAATAAAATATTGAAATTATTGAATTTAATTTTTTTTCATAAATTTTAAAATTTTTTTTATTTTCACTTTTTTTTCCAATTTATCAATTTAATGGATTAAATTGAAATATCAAATAAAATATTGAAATTATTGAATTTAATTTTTTTTCATAAATTTTAAATTTTTTTTCAATCTATCAATTTAATGGATTTAATTGAAATATCAAATAAAATATTGAAATATTTTAATTTAATTTTTTTTCATAAATTTTAAATTTTTATTCAATTTATCAATTTAATGGATTAAATTGAATTATCAAATAAAATATTGAAATTATTGAATTTAATTTTTTTTCATAAATTTTAAAATTTTTTTTATTTTCACTTTTTTATCAATTTATCAATTTAATGGATTAAATTGAAATATCAAATAAAATATTGAAATATTTTAATTTAATTTTTTTTCATAAATTTTAAATTTTTCTTCAATTTATCAATTTAATGGATTAAATTGAATTATCAAATAAAATATTGAAATTATTGAATTTAATTTTTTTTCATAAATTTTAAATTTTTTTTCAATCTATCAATTTAATGGATTTAATTGAAATATCAAATAAAATATTGAAATTATTGAATTTAATTTTTTTTCATAAATTTTAAATTTTTTTTCAATCTATCAATTTAATGGATTTAATTGAAATATCAAATAAAATATTGAAATTATTGAATTTAATTTTTTTTCATAAATTTTAAAATTTTTTTTATTTTCACTTTTTTATCAATTTATCAATTTAATGGATTAAATTGAAATATCAAATAAAATATTGAAATACATATTTTAATTTAATTTTTTTTCATAAATTTTAAATTTTTAATCAATTTATCAATTTAATATATTAAATTGAATTATCAAATAAAATATTGAAATTATTGAATTTAATTTTTTTTCATAAATTTTAAATTTTTCTTCAATTTATCAATTTAATGGATTAAATTGAATTATAAAATAAAATATTGAAATTATTGAATTTAATTTTTTTTCATAAATTTTAAATTTTTTTTCAATCTATCAATTTAATGGATTTAATTGAAATATCAAATAAAATATTGAAATTATTGAATTTAATTTTTTTTCATAAATTTTAAAATTTTTTTTATTTTCACTTTTTTATCAATTTATCAATTTAATGGATTAAATTGAAATATCAAATAAAATATTGAAATATTTTAATTTAATTTTTTTTCATAAATTTTAAATTTTTATTCAGTTTATCAATTTAATGGATTAAATTGAATTATCAAATAAAATATTGAAATTATTGAATTTAATTTTTTTTCATAAATTTTAAATTTTTTTTCAATCTATCAATTTAATGGATTTAATTGAAATATCAAATAAAATATTGAAATATTTTAATTTAATTTTTTTTCATAAATTTTAAATTTTTTTTCAATCTATCAATTTAATGGATTTAATTGAAATATCAAATAAAATATTGAAATATTTTAATTTAATTTTTTTTCATAAATTTTAAATTTTTATTCAATTTATCAATTTAATGGATTAAATTGAATTATCAAATAAAATGTTGAAATTATTGAATTTAATTTTTTTTCATAAATTTTAAAATTTTTTTTATTTTCACTTTTTTATCAATTTATCGATTTATTTGATTAAATTGAATTATCAAATAAAATATTGAAATTATTGAATTTAATTTTTTTTCATAAATTTTAAATTTTTTCCAATTTATCAATTTAATGGATTAAATTGAATTATCAAATAAAATATTGAAATTATTGAATTGAATTTTTTTTCTTAAATTTTAAATTTTATTTCAATTTATCAATTTAATGGATTAAATTGAATTATCAAATAAAATATTGAAATTATTGAATTTAATTTTTTTTCATAAATTTTAAATTTTTTTTCAATCTATCAATTTAATGGATTTAATTGAAATATCAAATAAAATATTGAAATTATTGAATTTAATTTTTTTTCATAAATTTTAAATTTTTTTTCAATCTATCAATTTAATGGATTTAATTGAAATATCAAATAAAATATTGAAATTATTGAATTTAATTTTTTTTCATAAATTTTAAAATTTTTTTTATTTTCACTTTTTTATCAATTTATCAATTTAATGGATTAAATTGAAATATCAAATAAAATATTGAAATTATTGAATTTAATTTTTTTTCATAAATTTTAAATTTTTTTTCAATCTATCAATTTAATGGATTTAATTGAAATATCAAATAAAATATTGAAATTATTGAATTTAATTTTTTTTCATAAATTTTAAATTTTTTTTCAATCTATCAATTTAATGGATTTAATTGAAATATCAAATAAAATATTGAAATATTTTAATTTAATTTTTTTTCATAAATTTTAAATTTTTATTCAATTTATCAATTTAATGGATTAAATTGAATTATCAAATAAAATATTGAAATTATTGAATTTAATTTTTTTTCATAAATTTTAAATTTTTCTTCAATTTATCAATTTAATGGATTAAATTGAATTATCAAATAAAATATTGAAATTATTGAATTTAATTTTTTTTCATAAATTTTAAATTTTTTTTCAATCTATCAATTTAATGGATTTAATTGAAATATCAAATAAAATATTGAAATTATTGAATTTAATTTTTTTTCATAAATTTTAAATTTTTTTTCAATCTATCAATTTAATGGATTTAATTGAAATATCAAATAAAATATTGAAATTATTGAATTTAATTTTTTTTCATAAATTTTAAAATTTTTTTTATTTTCACTTTTTTATCAATTTATCAATTTAATGGATTAAATTGAAATATCAAATAAAATATTGAAATACATATTTTAATTTAATTTTTTTTCATAAATTTTAAATTTTTTTTCAATCTATCAATTTAATGGATTTAATTGAAATATCAAATAAAATATTGAAATTATTGAATTTAATTTTTTTTCATAAATTTTAAATTTTTTTTCAATCTATCAATTTAATGGATTTAATTGAAATATCAAATAAAATATTGAAATTATTGAATTCAATTTTTTTTCATAAATTTTAAATTTTTTTTCAATCTATCAATTTAATGGATTTAATTGAAATATCAAATAAAATATTGAAATTATTGAATTTAATTTTTTTTCATAAATTTTAAAATTTTTTTTATTTTCACTTTTTTATCAATTTATCAATTTAATGGATTAAATTGAAATATCAAATAAAATATTGAAATTATTGAATTTAATTTTTTTTCATAAATTTTAAATTTTTTTTCAATCTATCAATTTAATGGATTTAATTGAAATATCAAATAAAATATTGAAATTATTGAATTTAATTTTTTTTCATAAATTTTAAATTTTTTTTCAATCTATCAATTTAATGGATTTAATTGAAATATCAAATAAAATATTGAAATATTTTAATTTAATTTTTTTTCATAAATTTTAAATTTTTATTCAATTTATCAATTTAATGGATTAAATTGAATTATCAAATAAAATATTGAAATTATTGAATTTAATTTTTTTTCATAAATTTTAAATTTTTTTTCAATCTATCAATTTAATGGATTTAATTGAAATATCAAATAAAATATTGAAATTATTGAATTTAATTTTTTTTCATAAATTTTAAATTTTTTTTCAATCTATCAATTTAATGGATTTAATTGAAATATCAAATAAAATATTGAAATTATTGAATTTAATTTTTTTTCATAAATTTTAAATTTTTTTTCAATCTATCAATTTAATGGATTTAATTGAAATATCAAATAAAATATTGAAATTATTGAATTTAATTTTTTTTCATAAATTTTAAAATTTTTTTTATTTTCACTTTTTTATCAATTTATCAATTTAATGGATTAAATTGAAATATCAAATAAAATATTGAAATGATTGAATTTAATTTTTTTTCATAAATTTTAAATTTTTTTTCAATCTATCAATTTAATGGATTTAATTGAAATATCAAATAAAATATTGAAATTATTGAATTTAATTTTTTTTCATAAATTTTAAATTTTTTTTCAATCTATCAATTTAATGGATTTAATTGAAATATCAAATAAAATATTGAAATATTTTAATTTAATTTTTTTTCATAAATTTTAAATTTTTATTCAATTTATCAATTTAATGGATTAAATTGAATTATCAAATAAAATATTGAAATTATTGAATTTAATTTTTTTTCATAAATTTTAAATTTTTCTTCAATTTATCAATTTAATGGATTAAATTGAATTATCAAATAAAATATTGAAATTATTGAATTTAATTTTTTTTCATAAATTTTAAATTTTTTTTCAATCTATCAATTTAATGGATTTAATTGAAATATCAAATAAAATATTGAAATTATTGAATTTAATTTTTTTTCATAAATTTTAAATTTTTTTTCAATCTATCAATTTAATGGATTTAATTGAAATATCAAATAAAATATTGAAATTATTGAATTTAATTTTTTTTCATAAATTTTAAAATTTTTTTTATTTTCACTTTTTTATCAATTTATCAATTTAATGGATTAAATTGAAATATCAAATAAAATATTGAAATTATTGAATTTAATTTTTTTTCATAAATTTTAAAATTTTTTTTATTTTCACTTTTTTTCCAATTTATCAATTTAATGGATAAAATTGAAATATCAAATAAAATATTGAAATTTTTGAATTGAATTTTTTTTCTTAAATTTTAAATTTTATTTCAATTTATCAATTTAATGGATTAAATTGAATTATCAAATAAAATATTGAAATTATTGAATTAAATTTTTTTTCATAAATTTTAAAATTTTTTTTTATTTTCACTTTTTAATCAATTTATCAATTTAATGGATTAAATTGAAATATCAAATAAAATATTGAAATTATTGAATTTAATTTTTTTTCATAAATTTTAAATTTTTTTTCAATCTATCAATTTAATGGATTTAATTGAAATATCAAATAAAATATTGAAATTATTGAATTTAATTTTTTTTCATAAATTTTAAATTTTTTTTCAATCTATCAATTTAATGGATTTAATTGAAATATCAAATAAAATATTGAAATATTTTAATTTAATTTTTTTTCATAAATTTTAAATTTTTATTCAATTTATCAATTTAATGGATTAAATTGAATTATCAAATAAAATATTGAAATTATTGAATTTAATTTTTTTTCATAAATTTT
>JASXSY010001534.1:0-21449 GCA_034509805.1 Sipha maydis
TATTGTACTCTAAAAATAATTTCTTGCGTGTTATACAAACAAAATTTTTGAAATGTATAGTGTAAAATAGGTGTAGAATGAGAATATTATAATTTATATTATGAGAATAAAATATAAATCTAAAAATAAAATAAGTTTTGTCATTTTTTGGTCTAAGTATATAAATTCATAACACCGAAAAAAGAATAATGCATACATTACGAAGTCAATGAGGAGAAAAGAAAGGTCACTGAAGAAATACCTAAGTTTAAGCGGATAAGAATACTGTTTGTAATAAGCGAGATTTTCATCTGTCAGAAGGGTTATTGGTTTAGCGTAAAACGATTGGGATGTAAAAATAATTATTTCGGAAGTAAAAACTTGAATGGCAAACAATGACGTCTTATAATTTATAGCGCCTCTGCCAAGAGTTGAGATGTTATGAATAGTGGAAAGCCAAGAAAGGACGTCGCTTTGTTACGTTAATTACACAGCATACTTTGAACAATAAAATAAAAATAAAATAACTTTGCCGATAATTTGCTTGGAAAATTACACAAATTAATTAAACTAAAATGTGTTCCCGTTGTAAAGTATATAATATTAAGTCGGTGGAGTGTGTGATTTGAATCTTTATTGTACAGCCAATGAAACGCAGCAAGTATTCATTGTGAAAAATGGAAAACTGTTTCATTTAAACGACGATGCACTTGACGAATGCTCATCATCCAAAAAACGTAGTGTCATAGAAATAATTAGCGATACGAGAAAATAATTGCGAACAACGACGTTTGTGACCATTGAAACAATAATATAATATAGTTATTGTTCTGCAACATGTACCCAAACTGAACCATACGACCTACGTATCTACCTAAATGCGTACACTCGAAAAACCGCGGTCCACCCGCGATCATTACCCGCAGACGTATATCACGTTTCGGCAATGACCGATGAAACCGGTTCGGCTGATTTCATTAAATTTAGGATATTGTTATTATTACGTTATTACATAATGATATAACATGTGATTTTTCGACGATGACCTCAACTGAGTCATTCATATATTTTTGTGTGCGTGCAGACAACGGATTCACGGTCGATTGTACATTCTAAAACTGTATTAAGTGTAACTACACCTTGCGCTTGCTCTTTAAATCATGAATGCTTACGATATAACATTTTGAACGCGTGTAATTCGGTGTAATGGCTATTCTTAATTTTACGCCATTGACGAAAAACCATTTTGGAATCTCAACTGATTTATTATAATATTATCATTAATCACTAAGCATTGGTTTTCACTCAAATACGCGACAGTTTTTTCGTTATCGCAAATATTGGAATCATGTGATATATGAGTACGTCATATTATGTCATAACTGCTACCAACCAGCAGTGAGAAAACTATTGTTGTGCTTCTCATCCAGTACAACGTATTACAGTATAGAATGATCCACACACTGAATTCCAAGTTTGACGAATACACGATTATACGAAAATTATTTTTATAATCCGTCAATAAATATAACATAATTAAGTTCGCATACTTGAAAAATCAAATAATTTTATTATATGCAAGCATAATGGATGGATTTCGCACTCTAAAGATATCGACAACCTTGTTGATTGTCTTTGTCGCTAACTTTTAGTTCGATCCCGATCTATGTATCAGTGTGATCAGAATGGCGTACGAAAAAATATAGTTAAAATTATGAATGCATTAACTAATCCAATTTTAAAAACTTTAATCTTATAAAATGTTTTTAAATTATGCTTATTTATATAAGAAAACCGCTGAACGTGTAATTTTGATGACCTGTAGATCTGATTGTTGGTTTTTAGTGATGGGTAATTGTCAGAAAACGTCGGAATCGGCCACGTCGATTTTCAGCGCTTTAAGTTTGGACGACGTTTCCACTCGTTTCTTATTATACTTTTTAGATTATTATTTCACCGTTGAACGCCAAGAACATCGCGCGTACACCCCATCTACCGTTTTGACACTGTGTTATTGAATTTTGATATTTTGTAATTGGAATTCTTTCGCAAACTATAAACTCTTTCTCGTTAATAAGAGAATATGTCAGATTTTCGGGAATTTCAGCATTTTTTAGGATATTAGGTTCTACATAAATCGTATCTGAATACTTATTAAAATTATTTATTCCCTCGAGTGTAAAGTTGTAGTTTTGTCAATTCACAATAGTGTTATAATTCAGATGTAAAACGGCTTTAGAAATATTATTTAATTAATTTACGATTATTTTAAATAGAGTCATCGATTCGTAAATTTTATATTGTCCAAAATATTTTAAATAATTATTTTGAAATTAGAAATTAGATAAACTTTGTACGATATTTTACGGTTAATAATAAACTAGCACAAATAATATGTCTTGATAATATAAAAGATAGAATACAGTATCACCTTACATGACAGATGATTTTTCTATGATGTATTTATGAATAACATACTTATAAATGACACTCGTTAGACATTGTTTTTCGAATTTATTACAAAGACGATAGTTTTCCGGTATAGTTATTTGAAGAAAAAAGATTTTATTAGTTGTGTAATTACATATTATATCCGTTACAACAATTACAATATGTCAATTATTGTGGTAAATTTCATGGTTCGATAAAGATACTTATATTAATATTTCGAAACGCTTTATGCGAAATGATTATATCTGATGTAGTTTTATATTTACAATAAGTAACAATAACTGTTATTTTTCAAAAATCTACGGACGACAACAGAAATACAACATATAAACATCTTGCAATTATGGATTGACGGCATACAGACATCAGTCATCGAAAACGATCGGTCTATACAACTTAATGATTACGATCGTCGTACCTTATAAGCACTCGTATGTTGTACAATAAAATACGTCCGTATGAGTGATCTCGAGTGATCTCGTTTTATTTATTTATCGGCAATTAGATTTCACGTCACGAATATCGCGACATTCATAATGGTACTGTATAGATTTAATTCGAACTGTATGTACTAATTATATGTTAAATGGGTTAATGTTGTACATATATTTTCGTCGTAAATTGATCGACACGACGATGGTGTAATATGTTTTATTCGACCCGTCGTAATGTGGTAAAAATACACGCTAAATGATTCATGCAATGGAATTATTATTGTCATTATCAATATTACACGTACTTATAGCCATAATCACTGCAAAATTCGTACAAAAAAATAAAAAAACAAGATTTTTGACCTGTACACGTTTTATTAGCAACATGACGGTCAAAGATTACGATTAGGGTCGGAATAAGAGTGGTATGGGGGTGTGCATAATTCTCCGCCTACGAATGACCTATTTATTTGGTTAGAAATGATCAACAAGTTAAGTCATATTAGCATTGTAAAATTTTGTTTTAGAAAGTAGTCGAACAATTTGTATATTTATAACATTCCCCCCAACCGATAAACGTTTGCTAGCGCCGGTTCTGGAAACAATCGTCTGGGCTGAAATATTTTAGTTACTGTGTAGTATAATTTTAATGTGCAGTCCGTGAAGTTGCAGTATTTCTATTTTCGATTTTTTGTTTGGTTTTCTGTTGATTACACAGTATCATAATATTTTGAATTCATTCAAGGCTAGAGGAATCCATATTGGAGACACGAGGTCACCAGATTTTTATTTTTTATGATTTTATAATAATCATAACTTCTAAGGATTTTCTTTTTATTATTATGATTTTTTTGTTCATTATTATTCACGCAGTGCAATGATTATCTTTCGACTACTACTTACTATTATTACATACTAAACTCTATAGCACATTTAGGTAGGAAGGCAAAAGGGGGCAATCGTCCCAAACAAGAAATTTCAAGGGGCAACTAATTTTAATTTGAAAAATACTGATTGAAATACTCTAACATAAAACGTAATATGTTATTTATGCCTACAGCAGTTATATAAATAACACTCGATTAAGTACGAGGAATTTCGTAAATAAATTTGGTTAAACACGATAAGAAATGATAGACTATCCATGTAGATTTAATAATTGTTAAAAATCTATACTCATCATTAATTTAATATGTTATAGATTTAAGAAACACTTTTGCACATTATGTAAAAATAGACAGGTAAAAATCCAAAATTAAAGAATACAAAGTTGGTCGTAAAAAGAAAAGTACCATAATCATGTCAAGGCGACACATTATTTAAAGCCAAAGAATCATTTAAAATAAACATATATTTTGTCATTATAGATTCTTTACTTTTAGAGTTAAGGAAGCCTTAATATTTTCTACATTTGGATTTTTTCAAACATGTTTGATTTACCAGTAACTGAATAAGAAATAAAGCTTTCAAATTATAAAGTCAGTATCCTGAATATCCCAATGCATTATTTATAATTTAATGTATGCATTTCTATGGATACTTAAAAAGTTTTCAAGGAAATTTTTCACTAAAACTCACTTTAGAGTTATGCAAAATCATCGATCAGGTTTCTAATACTCCAGTTGAACGGTCATTGTTTTGGAAATAGTGAGATAGATGATCTTCAATGAACGATAGCCATTTAAAGAATTTGACGATTTTGAGATAACTAAACAAATTAGTAATAATGAGATCATAAGAGATTTTTCCGTTCAAAAATCTCATCGTAAAGTTTAAGTTGATATGATTTAATTATTGATGTTTAATGTATGTACATTCATTTATGTAAAAGTTCTTTATTATATTGTTATTTTTGAATTTCAAAATATTTTTCTATTTAGCAAAAAAAAAAAAAAAAGAAAACGTATTAAAAATGTTTTAACTTTGACAAAAACAGAGCATATATACCAAGGTTGCCAATAGTCCCATATTTTAGGAGACAATCCTGTTTTTATTCGATTTGCCTCACGTCTTGGTTTAATGAGCGTCGGGACGCAATATTTCCCATACTCATACTTGAGTATATCTTAAAACAGTACACAAATATTATGCTATTTAAAGTAATTAATTTCATGCAAGTTAAATCCAAGCATTGTCGCTAAATCAATAGAATTATTTAATTTATAAAATATTTATCATTTATAAGCAGAACATTATATCCAGTCATATGTAATAACTTCTAGAGTTGATTAAGCATACCTAATCAGTTTTATTAATATTATAATATAAGTTAAAGCCTTATATTTATTTTATTGTTAATATTTTAATATAGAGCCGTTGGAATTTTTTTTTAGGCATACTTAATTTTGTATAACAAGAGTATTCTCATACCTACATAATAAAAGAAACAGCCATATTTATATGATTAATTTGAGTTTTAAGGAGCTATATGAGTTAAAAATAGTTTACTATATTAATATACTAATAAATCAAACTAAATATAATAAATATATGAAAATAATTCCTAAAAAAATTAACTTGTCCTGTATTTTCGACACTGAAAAATGATAACTCTGATGTGTACTTATATCTATCCAGGGCATCATATTTCGAAATACGCCACTGTCTACACGTATTTAATTACATTAAACGTTAGACAAGAGATTAAACCTCTAATAATGTATTTTATACTCATCGATGAACTTAACAGCTAACTATATATCAATTATATAATTTCAGGTTCTACAAAAAAAAATAATAAAAATTCAAATTCAAATTGTTAATTTAATAAATGTTTGATAACGTTTGTCGGAAATTAATTTATAAAACATAAAACAATATTAGACATTACACAATTAAATTATATATATATATATATATATATATATATATATATATATATATATATATATATATATATATATATGGATCTAATATGGATGAGTATTA
This sequence comes from Sipha maydis, assembly GCA_034509805.1. NCBI lineage: Eukaryota > Metazoa > Arthropoda > Insecta > Hemiptera > Aphididae > Sipha > Sipha maydis. Next base: position 5,793 of record JASXSY010001534.1, read on the forward strand.
AATACATTTCTACATAAATATGTCTTAAGTTTTATAATATACAATATAAGGTTAGAGACAAATGATAATATAAATGTCGTGTTTCTTTTTAAAAGTTTTTTTATCATTTAAAAATAAAATTATTTTATTACGTATATTTTAATATATTCCTATACCTACCTAAATATATACATTATTATACGTTCTTAATTAAAATAATTTGTTATTTTTATAATCAGTATATATTATAATAGTAAATAAAATATTATTCATCACTTGCTCATAAAATGTATTCAGTCATAAAATCGAAATTTGAAAATCATATTTGTTAACATTTTTATACATCCATAATAATATATTAGTGGTTATTAAATATCTTGGCATAATTTTATTAAAAACAAAAATGTATTATTTTATTTTTATTATTGATTATACTATTATTTATTTTTAAGCCGACTCTTATTTAAAAAAGGGCAAAACACAAGAGAAGTTTGAAAAATAGTGGATAGCTTGATTTAAAACCCATAGGATATACCACGATTGATTGTATCATTAACACGTTTTGAAAAATCGTCGACAGTGCCATAATAGGGGTTTACATTTATATTACATCTTTAATTGTTTTTTCGTATTTCTGACAAATACTTAATTTTATAAGTTAGTTAATTTTTTTATTTACTTATTGAATTAAGATATTTCTCAACATTGTTAAAGAGTCAGAATATTATTTTAGTTAACATATTAAATAATATTGTAACGCAATGATTATTACTTAAAAAAAAAAATGAATAATGAATATTGAATAAATCAAAAAAAAAATATTTCGTCTATATTATTGATTTATTTAGCGAATTATTTCAACTTATTTTCGTGTTTATTTTTAACATCAGTAAGTGTCGAACTAATGATAAATTATAAAAAAAGTACTCATATATACGAATATTCGGTGTTTTTTGATTTTTAGTAAATTATTTTTGAATTTTTATATAAAAGTGAATGAATTGTAAGAAAAAAAAAATTAAAGATATCGAATGTAATTTTTATATTATGTATTTATGCAATTATATGTATATAACTACATTACTTGCAGTTAGTTTTAACACGAACAATTAATAGATGAATAGAATATTTTCATCGACATGTAAGTAGAATGATACATTTTGTTAAATAAAAATAATTTCTTTGATAAAGTCATGTGTGTCTTGTGTAGATAATATGTCATCAATTTAAATAGCTAATCTTCTCAAATAAATCACATTATAATAGTTCAAAATAATATAATTGAATATTGCCCAAATCTGAATTGGACCTAATGATACACTAGAATTTATTCTTTTACACGAAATACAGTTCTGATTTAAAATATAAGTATAATGGTTTACACATTTGTAGGATAATGTTATACACATCTTTTATCACATTATGCAGATAAACTATTCCGTTTCAGACTATCGAAACTTTATTAGGAAGAGGAGCACAGGAAACGTAGTACTGAAGTGCAAGAACAAAATTTTTAAACGTTATTTTTATTCCAATGGCTCCAGGGAGACCTGTAGTACGATTTTTAGGGATAAGGTAGGGTAAAAGGACATTTCCTCTTGCGTATACATTTACATTTCACTCTTGGGAAATACGTACAGGCGGCAATAAAATAACAATAGTCGAAGGATACATACACCGATCAACTCCTTTCGCCTATACGCAAAACGGTTGCTTGGAATTGCATTTCTCGCCATTTTTGAAACATAAAGGAAATGTGCTTTAAAACCACCTCTTGGTATTTTTGGATTTTATACTACAGTTAAAAATGTAAACAGTTATAGTATTTGAATTTCAGAAGAATAAATTATTTGTAATGGAAAAACTGAAATTAATCATTAAATGTTTAGTATTATTACTTGACGGTACTATTGACATTACAGTGAATTAAAGTAATATTATTATTACATCTGGTAATAATTAAACAAGTAGTTATTTCAAAAATAATTTTCTATAAATTATTTTATGTATCAAAAATAAAATCGAAGTACGTTTAGAAAATTTTAATTCAAAATATTTAGAAATTCAGAAACTAATAATGAAGTATAATAACCATGAAAGTAAAAATAAACGTACAGAAAAATATAAAAAAAAAATTTACAAACTGTAAATCTTCAATTATTTGTCTTTAAAAGTAATATATTTTTTAATATATATTTGTTATTTTTTTTAACATACAATCGTTCTCAAGATTTTTTTTATATAATTTGGTAGTCTCATACTAAATCGTTTATACATCAATGAAACATCTTAAGAAGTTTGTTATGCCTATAGTCTTTTTTTTTAAATAACTCAGAAGCAGAAAAAATCTTTTGAAGAATAAACATATATACATATATAGTGTATTAATATGTAAAATTATTTTTTGTATTAGGTTCTCTTAATAATAGTCAAAAATAAAAAGACATAGTGAGATTTTATATTTTAACTGTATCGAATGTTATTAGATTATTGATTGGTATTTTTATATTAAAATATATGAATCATTTTCTTTGTAGTTAAATTAAGAACTTAAGGATTTGGTGTCTTAACGTTAACTTAATAATCATAAGATATAATAATTACGGTTTAAAAATTTGGAAAGTAGATGTACATTTTTTTTTCATAAAAACGTCAAGCCTTGAATATGAAATGAACATACAATAAACTTATTTTCTCATCCAACTCCCATTGCTGCCGAGGGTACATATCAACAATAATTAATAAAAAAACTTATTTTTGCTCAAAATCATTATTTGATTTGATGATAATTTTATCAAAATTAAAAATAATGTCCCAACAAACGTCATCTACCAAAAGGTATATACGTATCATATTTTTGAAAATAATGTATTTGTATTTTTTAACTGTCAAAATGAAATACATTATTAAATCTATTTTATTTTGTATTTTCAATCTTATATTTAAACTTAATTTAGATATTTCAAGATTATTCTATCAAATAGGTATAAATAGATTAAATATAAACCATTTTCTAATTTAAATAAAACTTTTATTAATTGCTTCTTCTTTTTATTTTTTTTTGTTTTTTTTTGAAGGACAGATATTCATCGGAGTAAAAGCGAAATTCTTAACTATACTACAAAGTATAATAATAATAACTAATATAATGCTACTATATTATACTATATATAATAACACTAAGTATAATACTATCCAAAAGCATTATGGAATTACGAATCTTATGCCTAACGAAAGTAATTCACTGATTATTTTTAAGTTAAAATCACCGATTTCTTAAAGAATATAAATGTTATAAAATATTACCGTTATTCCATCGTGGTACAGTGACAAATAGTTTGTTTCTCCATACTTCAATTCCGACGGGTAAGTTGTTTTCTGGCACGAATTCACCACGCTCGAGAGCGTAACTTTTGTGTTGATCACTGGAAAACGTGTAGTCTAACGACGACCACTTATATAATTCAGTGAGTTTTTGTAAAGCCGCACTCGTGGCTAATAAACATGAAATTACTAAAAAAAATAAATAAATAAATAAATTAATAAATAAAATAAACAAATAATTACTTTAAATTGTACAAAATTTAAAATTTAAATGTATTTATGCATATACATATAAATATCGAGTTGTACAAAATATTTTTATGTGCATGTATACAACTAACAAGAATTAATTTTTACTCACAGACTATTGAGCTATAGAGCTGCATGGTTATTTATTTTTAATAATTATAACTGTGCTAGACTGATGGTGAATGATAGAATGAACAAGTGTCAATCGTCAGCCGTTAATTTATAAGCCATTACAGTTTTTTTCCGCGAGGTGGGAATCTTGTTATCCACCATAATTATACTAACCGATAAACCTTCAACGCCACCATATACCCCCGTGAAATGTAAATATATAAGATTGTATATGTAGACCATAATAAACACAACTGTTTAGGTGAACTGGAGAGAGGTAAATAGTTAAAAATAAGACGAATATATGCTCGACATAATTATTGTAATAAAATCAACATTATTTAGCTTTTATCATAATTTAAGGTATTGCAGAACTTGTTACTAATCATAAATATATCAATCAATAAATATTAAAATTATTATAAAAATGGTATTTTAATGGTTCAAATTTTGTTATGATGATTTTTAAATTTAAAATTGAATACTCAATTTAAACAATGTTATCAGACTCATTCAAAATGATTTTGTTTAACACGATAATTTATTGGTTTTCTTAAATACAAACAAATAGTACAACTCTAATTGATTTTCTAATCTTAGTGATTTAAATAAGTTCTAATTATATTTTATTTTCTGTAGGCTCGCTCTTAGTATATTGCCCTAGAAGCAACGCACTGAAGGATAAACACTAGTTCCCATCAATATCTATAGTCAATAACTCAAGTATAAACTATTCATCTACTTTAAGACCGTACTGAAAAATTTACAGATACTGCACATGACCTCGTTTCAAAAGTTGTTATAATGTTAATTTAAAATAACTACATTGTAAATTATAACTTTTAGTTGGTCATCAAATTGGATATTTCATACATAAATGTAGTTGATATTATCATTAAATTTGTTGAAAAAAGTAGTGTTACTTAGATAACTAGGAAAATTATTTCTTAGATACCAGAAAAAAAAACAATTTAGAATGACGTATGACATTTTGTGTTAATAATAAAGCAAAATAAAATATATATAATTTTAGATACTTAAAATATTGTATTTTAATTGAAATCATAAAAAACAATACGAATCAAAATCAAAATAAAAAAATGTATGATGAATGTTAGAAAAATGTTGATTGAATACTTTGTAATAAAATTATTCTCAGTGATAAAAAAATTTTTACTGAAACTTCTTTTTGTTAATTAATTTATTAAAACACATAGAAGCTATAATATTTTAAGTCGAGTATTCTATTTTTAATTTCGTTCAATGGTTCTTATAAGTTGAAAAGAAACTTATTTTACTTAACAATAAAGAAATTTATTTTTATTTAAATATCAATCGTATAAAACTATAATAATTTTATCGTGCAGTTCATTTGTTTACATTTTTTTTTCTTTAGTTAACTATATTATACTTGTAATTTTTTTTTAATTAAATATAATATGTTATTGATATATTGTAATTTTTGTATTATTTATTAAAAATTATTGTTAGTTCTACTGTAAAAACATGTACTGCTTTAATATTGTGCAATAACGTATCGGATAGTAACTCGTTACTGTAACGCCATTGGTTTTGTTACAATTTTTACAGTGTAACGAAAATAAGATGGAAATTATTTTATATTTGTAATTAATTTCATAAAACGCGTTACAAATTGGTATCTACAATCCAAAATAATTCTCAACAAAATATTTTGATTAATAAGTTTAGTATTTAGTAATTAAAAATATATAGATAAAATATTATATTGATAAATATATATAAGAACAATAGAAAGTATTATAATTATGATTTCAACGAAATTTGAATAATAAACATTTTTCTAAGTATTTACTCCAACTCTATAAAATATAATAAACAGTGACCAACAACAACATATTCAATCTGTATAAAACCTTATAAGAATGCAATATAATTTCTATACATGTAATAATTAATAATAGGTAAATATATGTATAAAAATACATCAAACATCTATTTGGTTATCGTTGACTGCGTCACAACATACAGCTCATTTTTTCTAATTTGCGTATTCTGTAATACATAAGTCTTAAATTGGTATTATTATTTTATAATTGTACGTGTTAATTTAAAATTTTAAAATTAATAGTGAAGAAGTTATATTAAACCTTCATTGGCTTCAATAAAATAAGTTTTTTAAAATTTTAAATGAATCAAATAATGGAAAATATTATTAAGTTTTGTAATTATCAATTTTCTTATAAATGTGGTTTTTCAAACAAGAATCTGGTACGGATAACATGAAAACATACAAATTTAATATTCTATCGTTTCGTTTTATTCAAATTATAATGCATTTGATTCATGTATTACAATAATTATTTCATAAATTGTAATATTTATATATTTTTCATTTTCAACTTTTTTTATTTTTAATTGAAAGTATTCTATGCGTAGTAGAGCGAAATGTGAAAATTTTATAAATACTATACCTGAATGAATATTCTAAAAGTAGGTACCTAATTGAAGCTTTACAATTAGCTATTTTTTATATTTTAGTTAAGTTAATAATTTTTAAGTATAATCTATCGATTTATTTACTGAACGTACCTTTAAAGTATTTAATCTAAATGATATATTTTACTTTAAAATATTGATTTCAATATTTGTTAAGAAATAAAATACTTTAATGTAGTTATTAATTATATATTTTACTGCAAGTACTCAGTACTAAGTATTATAATATATCTTCGAGTGTACATTTAAAATGTATACCGGAATATTTAAATATTATTATTGAATTGTATGTTTAAAAACAGATATTATATAATTATTTAAATATTCGCAGAACATATGCGAATCGTTTTGATAATTATTTCATATTTATGTAATAGGTGTGTTATATAATAAGTGAAACTATTATATTTCTGTTAGCATTAAGTATTATTATTTATTAGTAATTAAATACTAAATGCAGTAATAACTGTCATAATTTTAAAAGTAACACAGAATTATATTTTATGAATTGATTATTAAAATGTAATTAAGAATGATGCTGAATATTTGTTATAAATGTGTAACTAAATTAATATTGAAAAACCATAACTATTACATAAAATACAATAATTGTATTTTGTGTAACAGTTATGGTGTTAATTAAATTAAATAGATTCGAATAATATAGAACTTTTTAAATGTCACTAAATTAACTATGTAAAAGATATCCATGGCAAAAATAATCAAAAACATATATTATTTATATTAACCACTGATCACATTTGTACGGGGTTTGAAATTTTAATAGAAAAAAAAAATTATTTTATAAATCTTATGAATGAAATATGAAAACATTAAAATTAATTTATAACCAATAATTATTATCAAATACATTGAAATTATACAATTAAACATGGAGATAACGAATGATTTCTTGATATAAAAACGTTTATTTATGCCAATTTAAATAACAAAGATGATAATTTATTTTAAACAATAATTTTTAAATATTACTTGAAATAAAATTACAGTTAATATCACGTACAAAATACGAAAAAAAAATGTATATTATACAATATAACATGACGTACCTACAAAAATATGATGTATAACCATATGTTATTAAGAATGTATCATACACGATGAATTAAACGAAACTATTTTAAATAGAAACTAATTATATTGCAATTTAATTAAGTAAGGGTTTGAAGTTATCTATATATTGTTGATATTTTTCTTATCGTACCAGGGAATCTCGTAATATAAAATTGTCAATGGTTTAAATTATCTTATTTGTTTACTTCGTAAAAAAAAATTATGTAAGAAAGATGATGTGTTTATTTTAATTTATAATTATTTTAATTATGTTTCGTGGTTAAAATATTGAAAATTAAATTAAATTTTTATAATACGCAGAAAAGTTATTAATTAATTACATATCTTTTAATCCATAAAAAAAAAAAATGAGAAAATATTAAACGATAATTATAAGAAATGCCTTTTTACTTGAGTTGTGAATTTGACTGTTATAAAATATTCAATACATTTTTTGTACAATTTACGCGAATTCGGAAGAAAAATTATATTTATTATAACCTATTGAATCGTTCGTAAATATTTCAAATTTTGTATGGATAAGTATTTTTAATCTTCCAATTGTATTATATATTTAATTATAATATATTACATAGACTAACCAGAATTGAAATAAATTTAGTATTGTTAATACGTTATTAAAAATAGTTTTACTTGGTTTCAACGAAGTTAAACAAATGTATTGGGTATAATAAATAAATAAAATGTACGTAAATTGACCGAACTGATATATTTTATATTGCTTATGCATAATTGTGTAATCTTAATACTTTTTAGTAACGAAAAGTTCAAGTGGTGAAACAATTTCATGGTCAAATAACTGGATGGTATGTGCCTGTTATATAACATTTAAAAAGTAATGCAGGTCAATTTAGTGTGTAGGCATCATAACTATGCCTGCTCATGTATAACTATGAAATCATTTTGTTGCCAAGTGTAATATTAGAGCACGAATTGCAAAATACGTAGTAAATTAATATAACCAGGAAAATATACAATAAAATGGACTGCATTAATTATTAACAATATTATTAATTTCTTTGGACTCGATATTAATATTGAAAAAAAGTATAATCTATTTTTCGCATATAAGCCATGTAAATGAATTTACAGTAAAAATGAAAATTAAAGTTAATGAATATTTTTATCATACAAAATAATTATAATTTTACAGAAGAATATATAACTACCACAATAATAATCATAAGCATTTACAAATTATAAATTCAATTAAATATTATTTATATGAAAAATTTAACTATAAAAACTAACCGTTATTATATAGTTATTATTTTCGTTAGACAATCAAAAGAGAAAATATTCGTTGACTTTAGGAAAACAAACGACAGTATTCGCAGAGATATAGTATGTAGTATAATAAACGACTTTGGGCTGCCAGAAAATTTAATAAAATTAACAAGAACGTGCATAGAAGAAACGAAAAACAGGGTGAAAGTAGATATCGAATTGCCATCACCTTTCGTAGTGAATACAGAGTTGAAACAAAGAATTGAAACAAACTCACTATCCTCAGTGCTTTTCAACCTAGCTTTAGAAAAAGAGCTAAGAACATTTTAAGCCAGTGAAGGTGGTACCCAAATAAATCAAAATATAATGATGATTCTCGGATTTGCAGATGACAGTTATTATAGACGATTCGTTAGAAAATGTACTAAATACATTCAGATAGTGAAGCAAAACGAATAGGTTTTCAAATTAATAACGATATGATCAAAATAATGGGACTATTCTAATATGATGAAATTCCTGGGGAACCTGGGCATATTTCTAATTGGATAGAAAAAACGTATTTCGCACTGGTAAATCTCTTCAGATTTAATACCTTCTCAAAAATGACCAAAATAAGACAAGGCATTGCATCAGTAAAACTAACTTTAACCTACGGTTGTGAAGCATGCACAACTACCAAGTAAACTGAAAGAAGATTAAAAATTCTAAAAAATAACGTATGGAGAAGAATATGTTGCCCCATATACGTTACAGCAACGGATAGCTGGAGAAGACTTAATAAGGGGTTGTACATTAAATATAGTTGAAATAGTATCACTTACCAGCTGGATCAAAAGACAAAGGCTATAGTGGCTTGGACACATTATGAGAAGAGAGGAGCTTAATATAGTCAAATCAGCAATGGAATGGAAACCAATTGGAAAGAGATCTCAGAGAAGACTTAGGAAAAGGTGGATCGATTAATTCGAAGAAGATATAAGATAAATAGAAATTGATATGTAAAAAGAAATTCTATATGACAGGACAGATGGCGTAATGTTGTGTAAAATCTCTTAAAGAGTTATAAAAACCACAAAGAAAAAAAGAACCGGATGGGCCTCGCTCTGCTGTACAGTTAGGGGTGGAGTGCACCTCGCCTATAGGATAGGTCATTATTATAATGGATTTGTTAAATTTGAATGCAATTATAGATATCATTGTATACGAATAACGATTCTGAACGGAGTTCATATGTTTGTCTAGGATATAATACATTGTTATTTATAAACATTGTAAAAAGTACATTTTATTTTGAAACGATAAATATATTTTTCAATTAGGATGGGTTGGCAGTTGTATACAGCGATATAGTTTGTCAGTCTAGAACATTCTACATTATATTATATTTTACATGTAATTTTATGTCAATATTCGATGTTCAAACGCTTATAAAAAAAAATTGTGCCTATGGATTTTAATCATTTTTGAATGACATTAAGAACTACTTCTGTGGAATCTTCGATTAAATTTTCAAGTATTTTGTAGTAGCCAAATTTTTTTTATCACCGATTATAAAAATAAAATGTAAAAAAATCGAATATTTTAAATGACTATAAGTGGCTTAAAAATCAATATAATATTTTGAAAAAAATATTGCATAAAAGAAATACCAATCTTAACAGCTGGTAGAAATTTCAAAAATCTGCGACTTATACTTTTTGAATTATAACAAATATTTAAAATCGTCTGAGAATAAATCGCTATTTTATGCAGTTTCGTAAATATTTAAATTTCAAACAGTCATACAATTTTTTCCTCTTAGTCCGGTAGAAATTCTTTTAAAGATTTTTGAAGAGTAGCTCATAGATAACCTAGTGTTAAAATTTTGAACCTTAAGTATGAACAGAAAAAATTTTATGAATTTTTATCTACAAAATAACTTGCAAATTATCGTGATTTTTACACATTTTATACAAATTAGAGCATTAAGGGCTTATAAAAAAAAAATTGAGTTAACCGATCACCGATATTTTTTAGTTACGATAAGTTTAACTTATTATAAACCTAGTATTAAATTTTCAAGAGTTTTCGCTCAACCAATTAAATTTTATAGATGTTTAAAAACAAAAATTTAACAAAAATCGAAAATTTAAATTGTCTATAAATAAGTCAAAATATGTCAAAATACTTTGAAAACTTAACCATGTATAGAAAACATCAATATAAAGATTTGGTGAAAATTTCAAGTTGTTGCGGTTTTTCATTTTTGAGTTGGAGCTTTTTAAAAAAAAACCAATATCTTTGTCAGTCTAGAATATTATACATTATATTATATTTTACATGCAATTTTTTGTCAATATTCGCTGTTCAAACGCTTATAAAAAAAAATTGTGCCTATGGATTTTAATAATTTTTGAATGACTTTAAGAACTACTTCTGTGGAATCTTCGATTAAATTTTCAAGTATTTTGTAGAAGCCAAATTTTTTTTATCACCGATTATAAAAATAAAATGTAAAAAAATCGAATATTTTAAATGACTATAAGTGGCTTAAAAATCAATATAATATTTTGAAAAAAATATTGCATAAAAGAAATACCAATCTTAACAGCTGGTAGAAATTTCAAAAATCTGCGACTTATACTTTTTGAATTATAACAAATATTTAAAATCGTCTGAGAATAAATCGCTATTTTATGCAGTTTCGTAAATATTTAAATTTCAAACAGTCATACAATTTTTTCCTCTTAGTCCGGTAGAAATTCTTTTAAAGATTTTTGAAGAGTAGCTCATAGATAACCTAGTGTTAAAATTTTGAACCTTAAGTATGAACAGAAAAAATTTTATGAATTTTTATCTACAAAATAACTTGCAAATTATCGTGATTTTTACACATTTTATACAAATTAGAGCATTAAGGGCTTATAAAAAAAAAATTGAGTTAACCGATCACCGATATTTTTTAGTTACGATAAGTTTAACTTATTATAAACCTAGTATTAAATTTTCAAGAGTTTTCGCTCAACCAATTAAATTTTATAGATGTTTAAAAACAAAAATTTAACAAAAATCGAAAATTTAAATTGTCTATAAATAAGTCAAAATATGTCAAAATACTTTGAAAACTTAACCATGTATAGAAAACATCAATATAAAGATTTGGTGAAAATTTCAAGTTGTTGCGGTTTTTCATTTTTGAGTTGGAGCTTTTTAAAAAAAAACCAATATCTTTGTCAGTCTAGAATATTATACATTATATTATATTTTACATGCAATTTTTTGTCAATATTCGCTGTTCAAACGCTTATAAAAAAAAATTGTGCCTATGGATTTTAATAATTTTTGAATGACTTTAAGAACTACTTCTGTGGAATCTTCTATTAAATTTTCAAGTATTTTGTACGAGCCAAATTTTTTTTATCACCGATTATAAAAAAAAAATGTAAAAAAATCGAATATTTTAAATGCCTATAAGTGGCTTAAAAATCAATATAATATTTTGAAAAAAATATGACATAAAGGAAATACCAATCTTAACAACTGGTAGGAATTTCAAAGTTCTGCGACTTATACTTTTTGAATTATAAAAAATATTTAAAATCGTCTGAGAATAAATCGCTATTTTATGCAGTTTCGTAAATATTTAAATTTCAAACAGTCATACAATTTTTTCCTCTTAGTCCGGTAGAAATTCTTTTAAAGATTTTTGAAGAGTAGCTCATAGATAACCTAGTGTTAAAATTTTGAACCTTAAGTATGAACAGAAAAAATTTTATGAATTTTTATCTACAAAATAACTTGCAAATTATCGTGATTTTTACACATTTTATACAAATTAGAGCATTAAGGGCTTATAAAAAAAAAATTGAGTTAACCGATCACCGATATTTTTTAGTTACGATAAGTTTAACTTATTATAAACCTAGTATTAAATTTTCAAGAGTTTTCGCTCAACCAATTAAATTTTATAGATGTTTAAAAACAAAAATTTAACAAAAATCGAAAATTTAAATTGTCTATAAATAAGTCAAAATATGTCAAAATACTTTGAAAACTTAACCATGTATAGAAAACATCAATATAAAGATTTGGTGAAAATTTCAAGTTGTTGCGGTTTTTCATTTTTGAGTTGGAGCTTTTTAAAAAAAAACCAATATCTTTGTCAGTCTAGAATATTATACATTATATTATATTTTACATGCAATTTTTTGTCAATATTCGCTGTTCAAACGCTTATAAAAAAAAATTGTGCCTATGGATTTTAATAATTTTTGAATGACTTTAAGAACTACTTCTGTGGAATCTTCTATTAAATTTTCAAGTATTTTGTACGAGCCAAATTTTTTTTATCACCGATTATAAAAAAAAAATGTAAAAAAATCGAATATTTTAAATGCCTATAAGTGGCTTAAAAATCAATATAATATTTTGAAAAAAATATGACATAAAGGAAATACCAATCTTAACAACTGGTAGGAATTTCAAAGTTCTGCGACTTATACTTTTTGAATTATAAAAAATATTTAAAATCGTCTGAGAATAAATCGCTATTTTATGCAGTTTCGTAAATATTTAAATTTCAAACAGTCATACAATTTTTTCCTCTTAGTCCGGTAGAAATTCTTTTAAAGATTTTTGAAGAGTAGCTCATAGATAACCTAGTGTTAAAATTTTGAACCTTAAGTATGAACAGAAAAAATTTTATGAATTTTTATCTACAAAATAACTTGCAAATTATCGTGATTTTTACATATTTCGTATAAATTGGAACTTTGAGCACTTATAAAAAAAAATTGTGACTTACGATTTTAGATTTTTTTTTATCAGTTAAGGAACAACCTATAAGAAACCTTGTATTAAATTTTCAAGATTTTCTAGGCAGCCAAAAAAATTTTATCGTTATTTAAAAAAAAAATACTTAAAAAAATTGAAAATTTCAATTGTCTATAAATAGCTTAATAAAAGTCAAAATACTTTGAAAATTTAATGGTGTATAGAGAACACTAATCTAAACATTTGGTGAAAATTTCTAGTATTTACATCGATTAGTTTTTGAGTAATAGCAAAATAAAAAATTTGATTATGTCGAAAACTGGTTTTGCGTAAAAACTCCCGTTTTTCCCAAATTTTTTTATGGTTTTTCCCGTTGCATTTAAAAAATATTGGAAATTTTTAACTTTTGATCCCCCAAAGTACCAAATAGATTCACTTTCCTTTCAGAAAAGTTGCTACATAAGGCAATTGAAGCATTTTTACTGCCCCAAAACGTGTCGACAGACACAAAAAAAAAAAAAAAGAACCGGATGGGCCTCGCTCTGCTGTACAGTTAGGGGTGGAGTGCACCTCGCTTATAGGATAGGTCATTATTATAATGGATTTGTTAAATTTGAATGCAATGATAGATATCATTGTATACGAATAACGATTCTGAACGGAGTTCATATGTTAGTCTAGAATATAATACAATGTTATTTATAAATATTATATAAGTATATTTTATTTTTAAACGAAAAATTTAGAAAAACCGAAAATTTAAATTGTCTATAAATAAGTCAAAATATGTCAAAATACTTTGAAATTTTAACCATGTATAGAAAACGTCAATATAAAGATTTAATGATAATTTCAAGTTGTTGCGGTTTTTCGTTTTTGAGTTAGGGCATTTTAAAAAAACCGATATCATTTGTCAGTCTAGAACATTCTACATTATATTATATTTTACATGTAATTTTATGTCAATATTCGATGTTCAAACGCTTATAAAAAAAAATTGTGCCTATGGATTTTAATAATTTTTGAATGACATTAAGAACTACTTCTGTGGAATCTTCGATTAAATTTTCAAGTATTTTGTAGAAGCCAAATTTTTTTTATCACCGATTATAAAAATAAAATGTAAAAAAATCGAATATTTTAAATGACTATAAGTGGCTTAAAAATCAATATAATATTTTGAAAAAAATATTGCATAAAAGAAATACCAATCTTAACAGCTGGTAGAAATTTCAAAAATCTGCGACTTATACTTTTTGAATTATAACAAATATTTAAAATCGTCTGAGAATAAATCGCTATTTTATGCAATTTCTTAAATATTTAAATTTCAAACAGTCGTACAATTTTTTCCTCTTAGTCCGGTAGAAATTTTTTTAAAGATTTTTGAAGAGTAGCTCATAGATAACCTAGTGTTAAAATTTTGAACCTTAAGTATGAACAAAAAAAATTTTATGAATTTTTATCTACAAAATAACATGCAAATTATCGTGATTTTTACACATTTTATACAAATTTGAGAATTAAGGGCTTATAAAAAAAAATTGAGTTAACCGATCACCGATATTTTTTAGTTACGATAAGTTTAACTTATTATAAACCTAGTATAAAATTTTCAAGAGTTTTCGCTCAATCAATTAAATTTTATAGATGTTTAAAAACAAAAATTTAACAAAAATCGAAAATATAAATTGTCTATAAATAAGTCAAAATATGTCAAAATACTTTGAAATCTTAACCATGCATAGAGAACGTCAATATAAAGATTTGGTGAAAATTTCAAGTTGTTGCGATTTTTCATTTTTGAGTTAGAGCATTTTAAAAAAAACCGATATCTTTGTCAGTCTAGAATATTATACAGTATATTATATTTTACATGTAATTTTTTGTCAATATTCGCTGTTCAAACGCTTATAAAAAAAAATTGTGCCTATGGATTTTAATAATTTTTGAATGACTTTAAGAAATACTTCTGTGGAATCTTCTATTAAATTTTCAAGTATTTTGTACGAGCCAAATTTTTTTTATCACCGATTATAAAAAAAAAATGTAAAAAAATCGAATATTTTAAATGACTATAAGTGGCTTAAAAATCAATATAATATTTTGAAAAAAATATTGCATAAAAGAAATACCAATCTTAACAGCTGGTAGAAATTTCAAAAATCTGCGACTTATACTTTTTGAATTATAAAAAATATTTAAAATCGTTTGAGAATAAATCGCTATTTTATGCAATTTCATAAATATTTAAATTTCAAACAGTCATAAAATTTTTTCCTCTAATTCCGGTAGAAATTTTTTTAAAGATTTTTGAAGAGTAGCTTATACATAACCTCGTGTTAAAATTTTGAACCTTAAGTATGAACAGAAAAAATTTTATGAATTTTTAACTACAAAAAAACTTGCAAATTATCGTGATTTTTACATATTTCGTAT
>JASXSY010001535.1:0-69992 GCA_034509805.1 Sipha maydis
CACGAAGACGGCTAAAAGAAGACAAGTTCGTCATTCGTTCGCGGCGGTCGGCTCACCGTCCGCGAACGCTTCGTGACACATCGCCGTCTCCAAAACTGGTTCTTTTAATCGCTCGGGCGTCCCGATTGATAATCGAACGTACGATGTTACAGTGGCAAGGGGGTGTAACGGGTGAGATCGCGGTATCCGTGAGACACGACCGTGTCATACCATTTACAAAATGAGTCAAGTGATATATTTTTTCATAGATTCCTAGAAATATACAAAAATTCACAACTTTATAAACATTTCTATGACAAACTTCAGTTAAAATTTCTTACGATTGAAAAATCTTTTACACATTTCAAATTATTCGTTACGTAATTTAATACTATAAACGCGAACGCGAACGGACGTGTTTTTACGAGCTCCCGCGAGATCGTCGTTTTCGTAAGGAAAAAGTGAACCGTTAATTACGCTGAAGACATCGGTGGATTCGTCTTAGGAAGCTCCGTGCACCCATACAATTTTCGTTGAAGTCGGACCAAGGGGTGAGAACTTACAGCGGATACAAGGGATAACACAGGTCAGAAGTATAATTTACCTTAACGACAGAACGGGTGGGGCTATCAATCTTACCTGGACGGTCATATACCCTCGTAACTTACAGGGAGCATACCCACGTTTGCTCCCTTTCTTTTGATACCGAAATCAACTCTTTAGACTTAAACGCGCACCCCCGGGGGCGGTTTTAACATCAAGAAAATAAAATGTTTAACAAAAAAATCCATTTATAAACGATAATCAACAAACTCGTTAGCAACCCGCGTTGCTAGCAGTTCGATACTTTCGATTTTTTTTTTTTTTTTTTTTCCCGACGTTGCCAACCGGAAATCAACAAGTGATAATTATTTTCTAAAAATTTTTTTTTCTAAGACCAAAAATAAACAAATACGATTTTAATCCGCGTTGTTAACAGACATTCAACAGGTTTTCATTTATTATCGAAAATTTTTATAATCCCCTGTGGAAAAGGGTGTCAGAATATTTCCACGGTTTCCACAGCCAGTCGTAAGGGGCGACTAATGTGGTTGCGTCAGGTCGACAGCCGGTGTAAAATTATGTCAAATAGAA
Organism: Sipha maydis; assembly: GCA_034509805.1. Classification (NCBI taxonomy): domain Eukaryota; kingdom Metazoa; phylum Arthropoda; class Insecta; order Hemiptera; family Aphididae; genus Sipha; species Sipha maydis. Next base: position 1,114 of record JASXSY010001535.1, read on the forward strand.
TGAGGAGTCCTTATCGATACTTAGGCGGTTTGTCCCATCTCGGATGTGCGCGGGGACAACAAGTGAGAGGAAATATTATATCTAGAGGAGGAGGAGACCTGGATGTTGAAGTGTGTGATACCACCCGGACAGCCAGTGTGGTAGCTGTTCCACCAGTTATGTGTGCAGGTCTACCCAACACGGGTAATGTCAACGGTGTTGGGACATCACCATTGCGCCCCGGGTTAAATCTGAGTCTAGGTATGAGGGATAGATTTAAAGTGAGAATAGGCACGTGGAATGTTGGAACGTTGACAGGCAGAAGTAGAGAATTAGCAGAAGTATTGAAGAGAAGGAAAGTTAATATTTGTTGTGTACAGGAAACTAAATGGAAAGGAGAGAAAGCAAAAGAAATAGGAGAGGGCTATAAGGTAATAAATTCAGGTAGGACTAGTACTAGGAATGGCGTTGGAGTAATATTGGATGATGAGATGAAAATTAAGGTAGTCGACGTAGGAAGGAAAAGTGATAGAATTATTACGGTAAAATTGGTATTCAAGGAGAAAGTATTAAACGTAATAAGTGCGTATGCACCGCAAGTAGGATGTGAAAAAAGTGAAAAGGAAGAGTTTTGGCGAGAGATGGATGAGGTGATGCAAGGAATACCAGGAAATGAGGATGCTGTGATTGGTGGTGATATGAATGGTCACGTAGGGAGTGAGAGGGTAGGGTATGAAAGAGTGCATGGAGGGTATGGTTTTGGCGAGAGGAATGAGGCTGGAGAAAAAGTTTTGGATTTTGCAGAATCGTATGAGCTTGCAGTAATCAATACATATTTTAGGAAAAGAGAAGAGCATTATATAACATACAAGAGTGGAAGAAATAGGTCGCAGATTGATTATTTTATGTGGAGGAGAGACAATATAAAAAGAGTAAAGGATTGTAAAGTAATTCCTGGAGAGAGTGTAATAACACAACATAGTTTGATGATAATGGAAGTATGGTGTAGTGGAAAAAAGATGAACAAAAGAAGGAATACAGGGAAGGAGATCAGAATTAGGTGGTGGAAATTAATAGGAAACAAAGAGAAGGAGTTTATAAAGAAATTAAAAGAAAAAGCTGTGTGGAATGTTGAGGGAGATATAAATGAGGTTTGGAGAAGGATGGTCACTTGTGTTAAGAACATAGCAAAAGAGGTTGTTGGTGAAACCAAAAGTAGTTTACCAGAAGACAAGGAAACGTGGTGGTGGGATGAGGAGATTCAGAGAGTAGTAGCGAGTAAGAAAAAGCAATTTAAGGTATGGCAGAAAAGTAGGAAGAGGGAAGATTGGATAGAGTATAAAAATGTATGTAAAATAGTGAAAAGTGCTGTAAGCAAAGCAAAGCTTAAAAGGTATGATGAGTTATATGAGCGGCTAGGAACACAAGAAGGAGAAAAAGAAATTTATAGACTGGCGAAGGTGAGAGAAAAGCGATCCAAGGATTTCCAAGATGTCTGGTGTATAAAAAATGAGGATAAGAGAGTTTTAACAAATGATGAGGATGTGAAAAAAAGATGGAAAGAATATTTTGAGAAATTACTGAACGAGGAATATCCAAAAGAAGTTTTAGAGAGTATGTTATGGAATGAAGGATTGATTGGTCTAGTGGGCGAGGAGGAAGTGAGAGATGCGGTGAAGGCGATGAAAAAGAAAAAAGCGGTAGGACCAGATGGAGTACCTGTAGAGGTGTGGAAAATGTTAGGAGATGTAAGCATTGGGTGGTTGAAAAATCTTTTTAATAAGATACTGATAGAGGGAAAAATGCCAGAAGATTGGAGAAAGAGTTTTATTGTACCAATATTTAAAGGAAAAGGAGACATATAAGAATGTGGGAACTATAGAGGAATAAAGCTCATGAGTCATAGTATGAAGATCTGGGAAAAGATTATAGAGAAGAGGATAAGAAGTGAGACCTCGATATCAGGAAACCAGTTTGGTTTTATGCCAGGAAAATCGACAATGGAGCCATTATTTTGTGTTAGGCAATTAGTAGAGAAGTACAGAGAAAAGAATAAAAAAACTATGCATGGTGTTTATAGATTTAGAAAAGGCGTATGACAGGGTGCCAAGGGAAGTTTTAAGGTGGGCATTAATGAGGAAAAATGTCCCAAAAATGTATGTTAATTTGATCCAGGATATGTAAGAAGGGTCGAGTACTAGTGTCAAGAGTCGGTGTGGAGTATCAGAAGGTTTCAGTATAGGAGTAGGTGTGCACCAGGGGTCAGCTCTAAGCCCCTACCTGTTCTCAGTGGTAATGGATGAGGTTTCAAAGGAGATACAGGGTGAGATACCATGGTGTATGATGTTTGCGGATGATATAGTTCTGATAGGAGAAAACCTAGAAGTTGTCAATAATAGGTTAAATGAGTGGAGGTTAGCCCTCGAAGAAAAGGGATTGAGAATTAGTAGAAATAAAACTGAGTATATTGAGTTTGTTTTTGGACAAAGAGACCAAGAAGTTGAAGGAATGAGGAGACAACTGACAATAGATGGTGATGTGGATGGTGATGTGATAGGTGAAGTTGAGAGCTTTAAATATTTAGGATCTTTTGTTCAAAAGGACGGGGGCTTTGACATTGATGTAAAACATAGGATTAAGTGCGGGTGGATGAAATGGAGAGAAGCATCGGGCGTGTTATGTGATAAGAGAATTCCAATTAGGCTGAAAGGTAAATTTTATAAAAGTGTAGTGAGACCAACTATGCTGTATGGTTCAGAGTGTTGGGCGGTTAACAGGAGAATAGAACAAAGTATGAGTGTCGCGGAAATGAGAATGCTTAGATGGTTGAGTGGAGTGACAAGAGAAGATAGAATAAGGAATGAATACGTGAGAGGTAGTGTTGGTGTAGCGCCAATTGTGGACAAGATGAGAGAAAATAGGCTGAGATGGTTTGGGCATGTGATGAGGCGAGAGGAAACGAATGCAGTAAGAGTGGTTATGAAGATGGACGTTGAAGGGAAAAGAGGAAGAGGAAGACCAAAAAAGAGATGGTTGGAGACTTTGGAGAATGACATGAGGGCTGTCGGTGTGTGCAGAGGAGATGTGATTGACCGAGTAAAGTGGAGGTGTAGGACAAGGGTGGCCGACCCCAAATAGTTGGGAGGAAGGCGAAGTAGAAGAAGAAGAAGAAGAAGAAGAAGAAATTATTCGTTACGTAATTCTATTGATTTCAAAATTTTATTGATTACATACTATAGTTTTTTTTTCTCTTTCTCATTACTATTATGTTCGGTTTCAGGCTTTTATAATGTATGGAAATATAATAATCAAAATAAAATTTAAGTAATAAATTAGAAAATAATTTTAAATTTTTACGTAGCAAAAAGTGTACAATATATTCTTAGATAGGTACTTAAGACACGTCTTTATTATAAATATCAACCATTAATTTCAAAAATTCAAACTGTTCTTTATCACTCAATAAGTACACCAATATGTATGTACGAAGAGAGGTTAAGTATCATTTTAAACACAAGTTTTTTATATCTAAATTTCTTATACATTTTTTTAGTTTTTAACTTTAAAAGTACAGTTCATCTATATGCTATATATTTTAAAACTATAACCTTAATTGTAATATTTAGTTATTACGATAAAATTAACTTTGGGTTTTAAAATGGTATCTTATAAGTAGTATAATGTTGTATAAAGATTATATTTTTCTGAAAATCGTTATGTTTATGCAATGTGTATAAATGGTTTATTAAATGTAATATATTTAAATTTAAATTTAATTGAATTAATTAAATAACAATTTAATAATATTTTTTAAATTGTATACTAACGTTTAAGACAAGTGTCAAAACAGTTTGTTGTAAATATCTTGAAAAATTTCATTATACGTACATTCTTGTTTCATACATTATAAATATATTTTTAAAAATAAAAATGAAAATAAATAAATAAAAGTAGAAACATAGCAAAGACGTAAAAAGTTTTTAAGTATTAATTATTTGAGAAATTAATTTTTTTAACTCGATAACGTGAATATTCCAAAAAATGCATTGAATCTTTATATTGGTTAATATAAAAGGTATATATAATGTGCGGGTTAAGTATAGGTATCTAAAATAATGATACAATGCAGAATTGAAATTCGAGATTTAAAATTTTATGACATGTTGTCACGCAATATTATGTTGTGACGTATTCGCTACAAATATCGAATTCAAATAATTATAGAGAACTTTTACCACACCACTGAATAATTTAAGTTATTTAAAATACATAAAATCGTCCAGTTATTCGGTTGTGAATAACGCGTGCATAACTACTAAACTGAATATTTACGTTAAAATATATAAATAGTATTTTAAAAATGTCCTCATGAAAATCGATAAGAAAAAACTTTCAATCATTTATATAATTTCAACTGTAGATTTATATCAATGTATAAATTGTAAATTGGTTATTAGAGAATGTTAACATAATTTCATATATGTACGTATTTCATATATCGTATATTATATGTTGGACTTATGTTATATGAAGTTATTACTAAATTTTATTTTAACTGTTTTTTACACGTCAATTAATTGAATACACTTTAATGACCATATAGGTACATTGACACACCCACGTTTTCTTTATAATCTCAATTTTTAGTGTGGCTAAAGTAAAGTTAGGTAAAGTTGCTTTTAAGAGTAATAAAACGACGTTGATATCACATAAAAAGTAGTACATTTTCTGCAGCATCGTAACAGATGAGGTATTCTTAAGTTAAGTTATACTACTTTTTGAAATTAAAAGGAAGCTTCTAAAAATACGATATGTATCCAAACGGAGTGAACCATCAAGTTTTTCTTATAGTTAAATATATATTGCATAGCATTTTAAGAATTTAAGTTAAAAAGTGTGGTTATTTAAAGTAAATTCCTTTGTTCCATCATTTAAAATTTTTTCTTGAGATTACTAGAATACATATAAGTATTATACAAATAAGTACAAATAAAGTCATAAATATTTTTATTAATCATTTATAATATATATATTATAATAATGTGTATTAATAATATTCATTGCTATATAAGGAAGATAAAGTTTTTGAATATTTTCCAGTGCTAAAAAGCGTCTAAGCGTTGTTTTACTCTGTCTGTGATTAGGCTCGGTTCAAATGATTAAATAAATATAGGAGAAATTTAGGTTTGCCGCTCCTTACATGTAAATATTACATCAAATATTTTTTTTATACATAAAAATTATTCCAGAAAAATGCCACACTAGGCGTGAACCTATGTCACCTACTTCTTGAGCCGGGCCTGTTTGTGATTATAGTAATATAATTATAATTGACAAATGTTGAGAAGTACATTGAGGGAAAACTCGGTGGTCTGTAACCGATAATGATATCATATCAACAAATAATGATGGAAATAAGCCAGGTGTATGTATATAAATGTGTGCAATGATAATACAGTTGATAAAAATAATATATAAAAATCGACGATGAAATAATTAACACGTTTACATAGGATTATTCATTAGTTTTTAATTAAAAAATTATATTTTTAATATTATATTATATTTAAGTATTTTAATAAATTACAAGGATCATTGAGATATTTATTGTTAGTCATTTAATTTTATCACAATCGGTAAAAAAGGTATACCCCAAAATAAGCATACATAGTAATGTAATAGGTAGGTATTTGTTGACCTACCTTTTTTTTATTTAACTTGAATACAATTTTTTGTGTGTACGTTACTTTAACACGTTGGACAGGTCATTGTATAGCATCCATGGTTATAAAGAACACTTTTGAAAAGTAATTAGCCTACGAATGTGTAATTTAAAGAATTTAATTAAAATACCGATGTGCGCTGTGTTACTTAAGATTTAATTGCTTTAAAATAACCTATTACTTATAGTACTATATATTTTTTAATGTAGGGTTTCTTTTCAAGAAAAAAATTATGTTGCAAATAATTTTTAGATTTTTTTTTTTATATATTTAAAAGTTTATTTATTAAAAGAAAATTGTTGTTGAAAAATATCTATAGTTCATAGAATTATTTAAAAAACTATTTATCCTACACATGGTAAATTATTTATAAAATTGTTTTGACTAAAAGTTTGATCAACCACAAAAAAATAATTGGTCCATTAAGAAATTGTTTTGGATTGGAAAATTTAATAAAACAGAGTACTTGAAAGAAAATACGAGTTAATTTTATCTTACAGCCAATTTTTTTATTATTGTGCTAAAAATATGGAGTAGTTGAATTTGACCTAGATTACTTAATCCATATTTTATGTTTCAAAAATGTAATTACCAATTGCTTCATTCGGGAGTTAAACAGGATATATTGTTTTTAACCACATTCATTTAAATCATAATATGTATTATAAAGAAACTTAATTTAGTGCTATTTGTTTGTAAAAATATTATGTTGATGCTTCCTAATAATTAAGAAATCGCATATAAATATTTAAAAAACTATTAAGAAATTACGATGAAAACAACGAGATAAATTATCAAATTTTAATTATACTTATTTTTTATTATTTTATTTTTATTTATTTTTAATTTTTAAATTTTTTTATGAAAATATAGACTGGAATAAAATAAATTACACCACTTAAATACCATTTAAAATATTATCTTTAGCTTATAATATCAAACTAAACTAATTCCATATTTATATAATATTTCTGTTTGTGTTTAATACTGTTAATCTATCTTATAAAATTGTTTACATTTATCTAGAATTTCGTAGGATACAACCAAATAACATCCTTTAAATTTTTTAACCATCATGGTATAATATATTTTTTTTTATAAGTTTTACTACTTTAGGTTTTTTGGTTGTATTACAATAACTTTTTTTTAAATATCGGATAAAAACTTTCAGTTGATAATTTCATCTGAACAAAATACATTAAGGTTTAAATATGTTTCAAAAGATAATTTACGTTATGAGCTTTAATGTAAGTTGTACATAAGATATATTCAAATATTCACATTATAACACATATTTTTTTTTATTTTTTTTTTCAGAAATGAAAATAAAAGAGATTGTTGGTTTCCTATATTTAAACGAATATTTTTATTTTGTCAATGGAAATTTTTTAATCGATCCATTCGATTTAATAATACATCATGTAAGTAATCTTTGATTGATTATAATGGTTATATAATCGTATAATATTCAGAAATTGTTTCACCTTAAATATTTTTTTTTCAGATATATCATAGTTATTAATTTCATTGAAATAATTTTAAACTTTTGTTTTTAGATTCTGAGATGTGTGTTTTTTTTGTGTCTGTCGACACGATTTGGGGCAGTAAAAATACTCAGTTCAGAATCGTTATTCGTATACAATGATATCTATCATTGCATTCAAATTAAACAAATCCATTGTAATAATGACCTATCCTATAAACGAGGTGCACTCCACCCCCAACTGTACAGCAGAGCGAGGCCCATCCGGTTCTTTTTTTAATTGCCATCAATAATAAACGTGTATATATTGAATTCATTGAAGATGTTATGTCTTAAGATTTTAATATTTTGAGATACGACGAAAATAAAAATTCAATTTTGTCGAAAGTTAATATGTCATATCTACATGTTGTCTTATTTATGTAGATTTTCGTGAGTTTTCATAATTACCTGAAAAATTATTGAGATAAGAGCAAAATTACTTTATTTAATGTACCTAAAAAGCAATATTTTTATCATAAATAAAAATATCTTTTGATTTTCATGATTTTTTTTTGTTCGATATTATGTACACCATGCAAAAAAAAAAAAACGAAACGTACATGGTTAAAATAATGTATTAACATTCCTAAGTTCACTCAAAATCTAAAAATGTGTTTCGGAGTAGTACAGGTATTATATACACATAATATAACGTCCGGATTATAGGATACGAACCAAATATAAATGTTAATTATTTAAAAAAACCGGATGTGTTATTTACTCGTCAAATAATTATTATTGTTTTTGCACAAATGTCACAGTATTGTATATTTTTACATATATTTTTTATAACTTGGATGGTTATTAATATTTGTATCAACTTTTTAAAACTTATTCAACTTCCACATTATTGAAATTGTTTTGATTAAAAACAGAAATACGTACGATACATTAGTGCTATACACACATATATATATATATATATATATATATATATATATATATATATATATATATATATATATATATATATATTTATACTATCGAGTGACATTATATATGGGAAAAAAATTTCCTTGTTCAAACTTATATACAATAAAGCATTAGGGAGACATGGTGAGATAAAAATTCCTTTAAAAGTTTTCATAAAATAATTAAATTGCCGTTGTGTCTGATGTCTTGAAAATTAAATAAATAAATTACATACAGGTTTTGGTTTTTCTTTCCACAGATTGAAAAGATACGTATTGAAAGATCAAATATTCACATTTATTTCTTATATGAAAAATACGTACCTATATATAGGTACAAACTATACTGATATTTTATTTTAAAATTAGGTTCATCTCTCATACCCTACTAACTTGGATATTAAAATAGTTGTAATAATAATACAAAATATTAAACACTTGTCTTTATAAGGGCATTTTATAAAAATCAACACATATTTTTGCTTAATATAATTGTTGACGGTGGTATTAAGAATAATCAAATTTTTGAAATTATGACACTTTATTCATTTTATTTATAGAACCATGGTGCGAGTGATGTGAAATACTTCACCAACTATTGGTATTTTCATACGAACGATGATCTACACGAAATTCACAAATCAATAGTAATGCAAGGCTTTTCATATGCAGAACGAGTAAGATTAATAAATAATTTATATGTATACGTATGTGTGTCGCGGAAAGAAATAATTCATTCCTTGATAATACTTTTATGGAATAAACTGTAAAAATATCTCACCAAGTTTGTATTAAACTGTATTGTTATTAAGGATCATTGAACAATTCAAATTAATTACACAAATCAAACGGATAGTGCGAGGAACGGTTATGTGTACAAAAAAGTTAACAAGAAACTGTGATTGAGTGGAATGAGTTTAAAAAAAAAAACCTAACTTTCATTATTTCATATACTTTAAGCTAACAGTAATAAAATATAAAGGATAGTATTACGTAATGTAATTAGTGCTGAAAAATCTGTATTCATCAACCAGACAGCAGGTTGACTTAAGTCTCGAAGGACAATGAAAACGTTCTGAGTAATTAAAATGTATACGCTCATTATACATATGTACTTTATAAATATAGTTATTATTTATTATACAATGCTCTCTAGATTATCTTAAAATTCATTAAATAAAATAGTATATCGTTCATGCACAATACTTGTTTAGTTTTCTTATAGAAATTGCCAGACTTGGGTAGTATTCCGAATACAATATTCGGAATACTGTATTCAGAATACTTTTTAAGTATTTCAAATACTTTTTAAATACTTTGTTTGAAAGTATTCAATAAAGTATTTTGAATACTTATAACGAGTATTCTGAATAAATTATTTCGAATACCTTTTAAACATTAAATCATCTCTTTTTTTAAACGATTTTATTACTTCTTTGTCATATGTTGTAGATATAAGCTCTTATCAGATTTTTATTAGTGTTGTAAATCATAATCTATAACAATTATATAGCATAAAAATGCAATAAAGTAACATATATTTAGTCTACAATTTCAAATATTTCTCATGATATCTATAATTTTTATAGTATGAAAAACTAGAAGTATTTTAAAAGTATTCAGAATAGTTTTGAAAAATTCTAAATAATGTATTCGGAATACAATTTGTATAAAGTATTTGAATACATATTCGGAATACTATTTTTTGTAAGTATTCAAGTATTTATTCTAAATACTTTTAAAAAGTATTTTACCCAAGTCTGGAAATTACATAGGCATAATGATCCGTTATAGAAATTTAAAATAACTATGATTATTTGTATACAAGGTACACGGCATACCAAATGTTTATAAAGTGAAAATGAAACATCATCCAGAATTTCATCATGAGCCGTCTCATAATGTGACTAATATTTTAAAGCAAAATTACAAAGTATGTATATATTATTCAAAACTTTTTAATATTATTTGTATCTATTTGTATAACATAAATAAAGTTGAAGTATAATTTTGGAAATTTAATTATTATCGAACAGTAAGTTTATATTTTTTAATGTAATTTAATATTTTATTTTAATATATTATTGTATTTTAATCGATATAGTAACTAAAATGTACGATATAAAATATTTTTTATGTCATTTTATAATATATTTAATAACCAATGAGTATGTTTTTTAAGTAGATGGTTCATTAGTTATAAAACAATGATATACAGAACATTAGTTGATGTGAACTGATAATTATGTAAACCTAACCAACCTTGGTTTAAATATTTTAAAATTAATTTAAAGTGATGGTTTTTACCTATTCTGTTACTTAAAAAAAAAACAAATATATATTTACTGATTTGTAATAATCATATAATTTACGAAAACATTTCTATAAAAATTTGAATTGAAATTAATAGTCTCGTTAAAAGTTCTACACAAATATCATACTTTATTTTTGTATTTTGAATTACAATTGTAGTTATAACATAACATTATTTTTTTCAAAAAGTTTTCTGCATGAATTCATACAATGTCATGTAGCCATTTAAATAATACAAATGTCAACTATTTTTAAAATTCACATTTGTGTCTTTTCAGGCAGTATTATCTGAAAAATATTAATTCACTGACAATATGTACCAGTTAAAGCTATACAAATATAGTAACACTATTAAGTTGTAGGGAGTATAAAGATATTTATATAATACAAAATATTTTCTATTTTTTCCCATTTAGTAAACATCAAATATTTTAAATTAAATCCATAATAAATTACCGTTAGCATGGATATATATTTTAATGTTCATTTATTTATCGTCCATAATTATTGTTTTAGTTCAAACGATGCTAGTGACAAAAAAATAAATAATATTTTCTCGAATTCTTCATATCATAATTATAATGAATTACTAAAATTTAGTTTGTATAATATAGTTCTAGGTATAAAATTATATGTCGATTAGTGAAATGGATAAAACTTTTAGGTGAATTGGGCTAAACAAGGATTTATGAGAAACTTGTACAAAAGAGTGCCGACGGACGTCCACAGCAGATATGAGCAGTATTTTAACGACGAACTTTGGGATCTGCAATGGTACGAGGTAGTTATATAATTGTTTTATTTTTTACACATAAATTCATATGAAATTATAAATTGTCTATTTTACTCAAAGTTTTTTTCTCCGTCGATAGTGATCTGATTATATATTTGTATATATATATATATATATATATATATTATTAAAAAATCTATTATGTATAACAGAGAGTTTTAAAAATTCAAAAAATTCATTATTTTATAATATCCACCAAACTTAGAACATTTTGATTAAATTCCAAACCAATTCAACCATAAGAAAATTATAGGATATATACATGTAAACCTATTAAGTACTATAATGCTCATGAAGTTCTTGATTCATTTTTTGTCATTAAAAGTTATATATAGTGCAAAAAATCTGCAAGAATCGATTATGTAGGAATCCTAGATATAGCTGTAAAATGAATGAGAAAAACGTTCAACTGATAATTTTTATTTTCTGTAAATATTTGTGTGATTGTATTCGTGTAGATGTACACAATTACTATGACGAATTAATGAAATAATCTTTTTTTTTAACTTTTTAGTAAGTGTTACACGTGTTGAGTTATTTAATCTTAACCATAAAACCTTAAACATAACACAATACGCACGGTCGAAGAAGAAATATGGTTGTTAATTAATTGTTGATTTTAGCAAGATTATCGAGGTAAAGATAACAGTGATGGTATGCGATTGGATATGAATCTAGTACCGGTGTATGAAGAGTTGAAATACACGGGGAAAGGGGTTCGGATAGCGATCATCGACGATGGAATAGAATATACCCACGATGATCTAAAGAACAACTACGTAAGTATATTTTATTATTTATTATGTTATTAGTTTTATGAATATTTTTCTATAAAGCGTGTGTAGAAAACGTATATAATTATTATTAAGTTAAGCGTGTTTTTCGTCACACATTCGTTTTTAATTTAATAATTGTGTATGCAGATAAATGAATATAATATATTATATGAACTTCAAATTGACAAACATGTTACATGCTTATTTTTATATAATTGTCAACAATACATTCTTGTCTATACAAGTTACAGTATTTTAACTACATTATTGTTTATTTTAAGAAATATATTGAATAAATTTTGAAAAATTTCAATCAAATAATAATTTAATTTTTAGTAACCATAAATTGATCAAATTTAAAATTTTAAAATTAATACTGTATTGAAAATTTTATTTTTGTTATACTTTTTTTATGAATTTTGTTTAATTTCTTTTGTTTGCTAAAATAATGTTTTAAGCATGTGAATTATAACATTTATGCCCGGTTGCACCAAACATTTATATGAAAATAAGCTCGTTTAACTAACGTTAGAATAAAATCTGTCAGATAGACCATGTTTAAAATAGTATATGTTGTTAAAAATGTACTTTATCACCAGTTAAATTAGATATTGATTTATCGTCGTATACATTTTTATACGTTTTATATGTTTTTTATATATTTTTTAATTAAATTTCGTTATTATTATTTAGTGGTTATTATCTAATATTGATAAATATATTATTATATTGTGTTCACATAGCTTTTTAACAAGTTTTCTTTGTATATTATTATTATTATTATATTTATATAGGTACTAGCTGATCCCGTGCACTTCGTTGCTCGTTAAATATACCAACTCTATAGGACTCAAACTTTGTTAAATTCGTTATTTAATATTCGGTGGATAATGTTCTAGATTAATCTTAAGTTTTCTGTTGCCCGGAATAAAAATTCTGATTCGCAGTAGTAAATTATCAGGTAAGCAATCTACCTGCGGTAGATCGCAGACCTAGTGCTGTTTGTACGTAAATGTATGATTTAACTTAAATAAAGTATCAAAGTTATACGAAATTTTAAATAATACAGTGGATTAATATAATCAATTAATAGGGGGTGTATGTTGGCAGCCTGCTCGAGGCCACGCCTGCCACTCGCTTTATTTCCCTCGGGATAAATAAGTCGACCAATAGCCAACGACCTGATCGTTGACCATCGCTTTATGCGATCACACAACATGAATGCAAATCCAAACTCCAATAAAACTAGCCCTTATAAGGACTGTGACAACGGTCTTGGTCACTCTGACCAATCTAACCAAACAAGCAACATAATTATAATACAAATCAACGTTGAAGGATTAACAAGAGCTAAGTGTGAGTATCTACAAAAGTTAGCAGCAGACCAGAGCGCAACTGTCCTATCCCTACAAGAAACCCACATCCCAATTAACGGTAACAGTAACAACTACCAGATTCCTGGATTTAAACTAGCCTGATATCATAACCACAATAAATACGGATTAGCCATCTTCGTCAAGTCAGAAATAACCAAGTACAATCTGATCCCTAGCATTGTATCCGGGCACACTGCCATAATAGGAGTAGTCATCGATGATTTACATATCTATAACACCTACAAGCCTCCAAATCATAAGTGGGAAAAAGATGCGTTTCCTAAAATTTGAAGCCCAGCGCTGCTCACCGGCGACTTTAACAGCCACAACACAACCTGGGGTTACGACACCACTGATAAACCAGGTGAAGCGCTTCTAGAATGGATCTCATCATCTGACCTCTACCTATTACAAGACCTCAAAGGACCACACACGTTTTGATCAGCCAGGTGGAAAAAGGGATATAACCCAGACCTCACAATGGTCTCGCTTGACGATGATGGTTTGCCTTATCCAGCGGAGAGATCAATTGCAGGATCCTTCCCTAATAGTCAACATAAGGTTATCGTGATATAAACCGGTTTCAATCTACACTTAAATAGCTCATGTCCAGTTTCTAGGTTTAATTTCCAAAAAGCCAACTGGAAAGGTTTCAGGGACTATCTGGAAGAAAATGTCAATCGAATACCAAAAAACACTAAATGCCTAACTCGCTTCATAGGACTGATGCATAAGTCAGCCAGAAGAAATATACCTAGAGGCTTTCGCAAAAACTTTTTACCAGGTTGGAATGAGGAGACTAATATACTTTACAATGAATACATCCAAGATCAAACTATGAAAAGGGAAAAAAGCTTCTTTCGTCTTTGGATCAGACTAGACAACAAAAATGGATCGAAACTATGGAGCAGCTTGACACGAGGAAGAGTAGCCACGAGGCATGGTCACTTCTCAAAAGATTGGAAGGAAAGATTTTAAATAAAAATACTCAAGTGCCCGTCAAAGCCCAGGCGATAGCTGCTGTGCTGGTGGCAAACTCAAAAGGTATAATTGAAAAAGAACAAATCAAAAACAGTCAAGAAGGAGCTAAAGAAAAACCTTAGCCAACAGTACTTTTCACCACATTTTTGATACCCGTTTCAGTGCGGCGGATATCAGTACTGCAATTGGTGACATTAAAAAGGGGAAAGCACCAGGAAGAGACGGGAGTTCACCCAGAATTTCTGCACAATCTAAGCACTAGAGTGGCTCACAACTGTGTACTATGACATCTTTGTATCTGGAGCACCACCTAAAGATTGGAAGAAAGCTGACATCATAGCTATACTTAAACTAGGCAAATCGGAAGACAACCCAAAAAACTACAGGCCGATATCCCTCCTCTCGGTAATGTATAAGCTAATGGAAAGAATTATTCTGAAACGTATTGAACCATTAATTGAAAACGCCATTCCTGCATTCCAAGCCGGATTCCGCCCTAACAGAGGATGTTGTGATCAGGTCCTTGCAATTACCTCATACGTTGAAAAAGGTTACAATGATGGCATGAAAACGGGGGCAGAATTTATTGATTTAAGTGCTGCGTACGACACAGTATGGAAGCATGGGTTATTACTTAAACTGTCTAGAATAATTCCATGTAAATTTCTGCTTAGATTCCTAGAAAACAGTTTAGGTAATAGAAATTTCAGAGTGCTCCTGGGAAATCAAACCAGCAAGTCACGGGTGCTTAATAACGGTCTCTCTCAAGGATCAGTACGTGCCCCAGTTCTATTTAATATATATACACATGATCTCCCCAGAAACTACTTTCAATAAATTTGTGTACGCTGCCGATATCTGATGAGTACGAAACATTAGAACACATCTTAGAAGAAGATTTACACACTCTTGAAAACTATTTTAAGCAATGGCGACTAAAACCCAATCCTTCAAAAACTGTAGTTTCCGCATTTCACCTCAACAATAGATTGGCAAATAAAAAGCTAACAGTAAAACTTTTGCGGCCAACCAGCAAGACATGACCCATTACCGGTTTACTCGGGCATTACCCTAGATCGCACTCTAACATACAAAGAACACTTGAAGAAAGTAAAGTCTAAACTAAAAACTCGCTCCTCATTAATATCTAAATTAGCTGGTACTTCTTGGGGCGCATCCAGCTAAGTCCTTCGAACGTCAACTATGGCCCTTGTATTTTCTGTGGCCGAATACTGTGCCCTAATATGGGAAGGCAGCCATCACTGCAACCTCGTTGACGTGGGATTACGGAAAACTATGCGTATTATCTCAGGAACAGTAAAGTATACTCCAACGCAATGGCTCTCAGTTCTAGCCAACATTGAACCTCCAAATATTAGAAGGCAAAACGCTGTATTAAGGGTTGCTGAAAAAATTTTGCATTATACAAATCGACCAATCCACGAATACGGAGTTGAGAAACCTAGACTTAGAAAAAGTGAAATCAATAAAGGCACAATAACATCTAAAACACTTCACGTGGCAAAAAGAATGGAAATGCAATATGCCTATTAATGGTAAATTAGTCAAAGATGTACACTCAGAACAACCAGGAGCGTCCCTTCCTCGAAGATTATGAACTAGATTGAACCGAATACGGACAGGCCAGGGTCGATGTAACCAACTGATGCACAAGTGGCACATAACAGAGGATCCAAGTTGTGACTGTGGAGCGGAGGTTCAGACTATGCATCACATAGTCAGCGAATGCGGGAAATGGAGGTTCAATGGAACTCTTGAAGAAATATATGCAGCAACGGACGAGGCAATACTATGGCTAGATAGACTGGACGTAGACATTCAATACCAACGATAAAAAAGAACAAAAACATTAATTTATAAATTAACTAATATTAAAATTAACTGACACATTGTTACCTACAATTCAATATTTTTAAACCATTAATCTTACTGTACTTATTTGTGTCAAACCTAATCTTTACTATTTATACTACACATGTTTAAATGTTTTTGTATTTGAATTCCCTGCGGTCATACGAAAATAAAAATAAAAATAAATCAATTAATACATAATCCTAACCTAACCTTAACGTTCTAAAATCTGATGAATAAAAAAAATCAAATTTAACCCTTTTTAAATTAGCCTATCTTCTTCCCACAGATCTGCACACAAACATTCATTTATATATAATATAGCTGATCTTGTGCACTTCGTGGCCCGAAAAAATCACAAAAAAATTATGATTGTTCAACTCCTTTTTGGTGTAACTCACTGCAGTAAGTGCAACTCAGCCATGGGAGCCAATTAACAAATAACAAAACACCAAACATTAATTTTTTTAATTTATTATAATTTATTCCTCAAAATTATATATATCATTAATTAATTGTGACAGTAACATGAACAAACAATATCAATTTCTTAATGATATAGTGTGAACAATATTTCTTGTTGGCGTTGTTGGTCATTTGCTTTGCGTGAGTCAACTATGAATTGACGCGCTTGTCTTTGCTAAAATTGTCGTTGTTCAATCCGTTCTGCACGTGCCTCTTATGATTGAGATTCACGCAATTGCGCCATACTCACATGAACATTCGCACTATCGGATTGGCTTTGCGTTCCTCTATTTCTCATGTTTGTAGCTGCATTTTTTGTACGACAAACATTGGCATTCTGGCATCTTCTTGGCATTTTTAATGATACAAACAAATAGAAAATATTCTAAGTACTTATTTATGTTTTTTTTTTTTTTTTGTTTATTTTTGGTTACCTTGCAACGTCGGGTAATTCATTATATTAATTTTATATATTACCAATGGCAACCACTAATAAATAAACATTATTCTCAAATCTTATAAACAAAAATTTCTATCGTAAATCTCAAAATTCCTGTTTGAGCACCTCTCGGCGGTGGTCATTTCCCTTTTTAAATTAGCCTTAAACGTATTTTCAGACCTACTAAATATACACAGAAAATTTCATGAAAATCGGTCGAATCGTTTCGAAGGAGTTCGATAACTAACATCACAACACGAGAATTTTATATTATAGATGTACATATAATTTTCATGTCACTTTCATTAAATAATTATTAGTAGTCCATTATAATTATATTTATTAAATGATTCATCTAATGAAGAAATCATTTTTGAAATAAGTATGAGACTTCCAAAACTTAGAGTGGTCTATGATATGATTATGATATTAATATCAACTGATGTTGTCGGTACCATTTATTTAATAACCAATACATCGGTTATAATCTGAATGTAAAACAACGATTAGGCAAAACTTTTAAAATTAATACTAGTTAATTTAAAAAACGTTAATTAATCATTAGATTAAGGTTTACTTAAGCTTAAAAAAATTTACTGATAGAGAACGACAAGTTTGGTGTAACCGGGCATTAATGTTTTATTTTATTTTCGTTCATACAACTATAAACGTTTGGTTGTGAAATATAAATGACAGTTATTACTTTAAGAGCAGGTATGTGTAATATAATGATAAAATGATGATGTAATTTTATTTATAAATTGAACATGTACTATGTAAGTGAGTTATATATTGTTGTTATTATTTAGGTTTTGATAAAATATCTAAACTTGTTATATACTATATACTATACTCTCACGTGTCGTTAATCTTAATTTCCAAAGAGAAACTCATCTATATGATATCTATATATTATCAAATAAATTAATATAAATAAATAAATATTATTATGCAAACAATGTTTTAAGATACATATTTTAAAACAAAAACATAATTTGTCATCATATGAATGTTTAAATTTAATTCGGCCATGGTTTATGACCAAAGGCTGATGATTTACATTTTGGTAATAAAATTATGAAAATATATTACGTAAAAAACGTTTGAATTATGAACGTATATTGTTTTTTTAAAAACATATATATATATATATATACAAATCTGAGTTAAAATTAATACTGTTCAATATGTATATGCAAGCAGTATTATTATGAAAAAAAATGAAACACAGCTACTTCTATCCTTCAACTAATTCTTCGTGTAATTAATAATTGGTCGTCAGACTAGTGCTTAAAAATAAATCTTGACATAAATATAATAGAGCTATTCACATGATAATAAAAACCATTCCCCCAGCTCTATTTGCAAGGATCACTATCTTAAAATGTACTAAGATCGAATACTTGCCAATAAACTTGACTTAGGCATTCTTAGCTCAAAATCTAACACAAAAAATTTAACAGTTGCTTGCATCCACTATGTTCCACACTCAAATTTAAACTTCTATTTAAATAAATCTATTTAAAATAAAATTCTAATATACAAAACTTTATTTATACCCATCTAGGAATATGGCATACACATTTGTGGTGATGTCAAATCATCCTAAATTGATTCTATTTAAGATTTTCAAAACATATTACATCGCATCATCATATTTGCCTTTAACCAATTAACAACAAATTAATACAAAAATAATTTACAATAGGCTACAGCTAAGTCAGATTTTTTAAATTTTTTATCTTTCATTTTGATGACCAGCAATCTTTTTTTGATACAAAATAAAATTTAAAAAAATTAATAAATATATAATACTTTAATGTTAATCTTTTTGCGAATCAAAAAAATAGAATATATATTATAAAATTATATACCGTTAGCGAGTTACATTACAAAGGCGATCATCATCACCAATTATTTTCTTATTATTAATTTGTTTAATTTGATAAAATTTTCTTATTGAGCACAGTTTGTATGTATTCTTTTTTTAATAGTAATAAATAAAAGTAAACTTTATTTATTTTTAATATATTAAAGACATGGTGCCTAATTTACAAAATTATTCAAACACAACAGTAAAAACATATAAGTATTATAACTCACAATATACTTTAAAAAACTTTAATACATCAAGAAAAATTACATTATAATTTTGTATCAAAATAAAAAAAAAAAAAAAAAACTATAATAATAATAAAGAAATAAAAAAATTAAATCCATTGAAAAGTTCCAAATTATTGCTCCAGGCAAATGTACAGTAGTATTAAGTATAAATAATGAATATTTTGGTTATTGAGTCCTGAAAATGATTTGTTTGATAGATTCGATAAAATAAGATTTTTGATTTGATTGAACCTTATATGAAAATATTATAGTTAAAAACATGTATATTAAAAATATATGATGGAGGTTACAATTGTAGGCACGAATTTGTAGTTTAATTTAGAAAGAATGATCAAAGGGACGACATAAACGTATTATATTTTTAAGCGGCTATAATCTCATTATTGAAATAACTTCGTGATAACAAAGTTATTTCCTTAATAACTTCCTTTGTGTTTTTTTCATTTTGAAATAGTTGAACATGGTGTAATACAAAGTACAATATATAAGCAATATCTTTCATATACAATTATGCTACGTACATTTTTATCTTTTCTGTAGGATCTTACACGATTGGTGTTGGAGAAAAAATATGGTTTTCTTAATAATTAAGAATTATTCTTTTAGTGTTACTCACATCATTATTATTTTATAAAGTATTTATATTGTCATTATCATCAACCCATAGATAGTACAAAATAGAATCCTTAACGATTTTCTGGGTAACTGTTTTTGCTTGAGTTTAGATATTTAATTTGTAAGTTATTTGTTAAAAAGTTAGGTTCAAACCCGTATAAAGCAATTCGCGTTTAGTATGTTTATTTCTGCTGTGTCTTATCTTTTCCAAAACAGGTTTTGTTACTGTCGAGGTAGGCTTTTTCAGCGATGGCTTACATTGTGTATATATATTACAGAGGGATATGCAATTATGATACGTTTAATTTTCGTCAGATAAAACTAAAGAAATATATAAGATATGTCTTCATATAAGCAAACAATTAAATGGTAATATTACAATTTTCAAGCAAAGCGGGTAATGTGTTTAATAAATAATCAGAATACAGAGTATATGAATACTATAAAATACGAAGATTTAACATTTCCCAAAGTGAATTCAATGTAAAACTAATTAAATCTTGTTGATTCACCGATACGTATATCATTTTGGAAAGAAACTTTTGAGTAACATATCACATATTTCAAATATTAAACAAGTTATGCACAATGAATGCGTATTACTTTTAACTTAAATAATAATTAATATTTAATCTTAAAGTAATATGCCATAAAGTCTTATTATAAAAACATAATCTACCAAGATAAAAATTAAATATACACATTATATTTATATTAATTCATTTTATTAATCACATTTTATTAGCATATATTTATATTTGTTTGTTTGGAAAATCTTCAAATTTTAAAGTATGAATAGCATACCTCATTGTTTATATAATAAGCATAGTTTAACGATAGTGTATTATATTATTATACTATGGTTTTGTTGAGGAAAAAAACAATAATTTAATTTACTTATTATAAACGTTTTTATCAGGATGAAGAAATAAGCATAAATTTGAACTGGCATAAAAAGGACCCTACACCCAGGTATGAAGATCCGATGAATTTTCATGGTACGCGGTGTGCCGGAGAAATTGTAATGGCCGCGAATAATAAAAAGTGTGGCGTAGGAGTTGCATTTAATGCAAAAGTAGGAGGTAAGTATTATATTATGTTATAATTTTTCGGTTGGTCAGAATTTCAATTGAATATTTTTAAGATGTATATAGATGTTAAATTTTAGAAACTTTATAATTTTTTTAGTAATAAACATTTCTATGTATTATTTATTTGATATATCATTATAAAAAATCATTGGTAGTTCTTATCATTATACCTGTTACTATATTATAGTTTTGTTTAAAGAAATATTATTTCATATCAGTTCTAAAATCAAAATTATTACATAAAGTATAACATATTACATTAAAATAAAAACAGCAAATTGTCTTATTGTGTATATACATACTCGTATATATGTAAATAACTTTTTATTTAGTTTAATTGTAATAAATATTACCAATAATTAAAAGAAAAAGAAAAATAATATATTATTTTAATTTATTTTCAATATTAACAATAATTTACTTTTAAAGAGATATAATGCATATCGCTGACTTCATTAAATTACATGAGTAATTTGTTTTAATATTTAAATAAATATTTATATGATATTTATATCATTTGTAAAAAACTCGATTTAATGTTATACAAATATGTATATAGAATAAGAATTTTAATATTGATTACCAATAAGTAAATAAATAATACATTAATACTAAATATTAAAATTTTTATTAGCTTTTTAATAGCGAAAATACTTCTGTATGAAAGACGTTTTCAATTATATTAGAAACGTGAGCGTACTTTTCAAATCCTTTAAAGTGATTCATTCTTATGTAGAGGTTGCTCTTCTATTATTTTTAAGTGCCCTTTAGTTATAAGTTATGATCTTAATATTTCATTTTTTCAAAGTATTAAATATTTAATTTTCAAATACTTAGTTTCGAAAGAATAAAATGACATAATTTTATTTCATATTTTTTTTCACTCGAATTACAGCAATGATTTTTATATCCTCTCAACTTTTTAAAAAAAGCTGGTTATACCATTTAAGTTATTTGCGATGCACATAAAATAGAAAACCATTTTGAAAATTACAATTAAAAATCGATTAGCTTCATTGATATTTATTAGTTTTTGATAAACAGATGTGTGAACTGAATTATTTAATATATATTTCTAATATAAAAAAAGAACCAGATGGGCCTCGCTCTGCTGTACAGTTGGGGGTGGAGTGCAACTCGTTTATAGGATAGGTCATTATTACAACGGATTTGTTAAATTTGAATGCAATGTAGATATCATTGTATACGAATAACGATTCTGAACGGAGTTAATATGTTTGTCTAGGATATAATACATTGTTATTTATAAATATTGTAAAAAGTATATTTTATTTTGAAACGATAAATATATTTTTCAATTAGGATGGGTTGGCAGTTGCATACAGCGACATAGTTTGTCAGTCTAGATTATTATATTTTACATATAATTTTATGTCAATATTCGCTGTTCAAACGCTTTTAAAAAAAAATTGTGCCTATGGATTTTAATAATTTTTAAATGACAATAAGACCTACTTCTGTGGAATATTTTATTAAATTTTCAAGTATTTTGTACTTGCCAAATTTATCACCGATTATAAAAAAAAAAAATGTAAAAAAACCGAATATTTAAAATGCCTATAAATGGCTTAAAAATCAATATTATTTTTTGAAAAAAATATGACATAAAGGAAATACCAATCTTAACAGCTGGTAGAAATTTCAAAAATCTGCGACTTATACGTTTTGAATTATAGCAAATATTTAAAATCATTTGAGAATAAATCGCTATTTTATGCAATTTCGTAAATATTTAAATTTCAAACAGTCATAAAAATTTTTCCTCAAAGTCCGGTAAAAATTTTTTTAAAGATTTTTGAAGAGTAGCTTATAGATAACCTAGTGTTAAAATGTTGAACCTTAAGTATGAACAGAAACATTTTTATGAATTTTTATCTACAAAATAACTTGCAAATTATCGTGATTTTTACACATTTTATACAAATTTGAGCATTAAGGGCTTATAAAAAAAATTTGAGTAAACCGATCACCGATATATTTTAGTGACGATAAGTTCAACTTATTATGAACCTGTATTAAACTTTCAAGAGTTTTCGGTCTGCCAGTAAAATTTGATAGGTGTTTAAAAACAAAAATTTTACAAAAATCGAAAATTTAAATTGTCTAAAAATATGTCAAAATATGTCAAAATACTTTGAAAACTTAACCATGTATAGAGAACGTCAATATAAAGATTTGGTGAAAACTTCAAGTTGTTGCGGTTTTTCGTTTTTGAGTTAGAGCATTTTTAAAAAACCGATATCATTTGTCAGTCTAGAATATTATACATTATATTATATTTTACATGCAATTTTATGTCAATATTCGCTGTTCAAACGCTTATAAAAAAAAATTGTGTCTATGATTTTGCGTAAAATTTCTCGGTTTTTCGCAATTTTTTTATCGTTTTTTTCGATTTTTTTAAAAAGTATTGAAAAGTTGGATTTTAGACTAGCCAAAGTACTATCTACATTCACTTTCCTTTCAGAAATGTTGCTACTTAAGCATATCGAAGCATTTTTACTGCCAAAAAAGGTATCGTCAGACACAAAAAAAAAAAAAAAAATAAAAAACACACATCATTGTAAAACCAGTAGATTCTATCACTCCGTTCGGAATCTAAAAAAATGGTGTTCATGATATATCGATTTATATGTAAGTATTGAAAAATAGTATTAAATACATAGGTACTATTTGACTTACTAAAAAAATATTTGTAAGAATCATACAACACTTGCAATTATATTACAGCTTATAGTATTACGAGTACATTTTAATATAATTTAATATAATCATAGTGCACACATATAATTTGATGATGGTTTGTGTGTTACTTATTTAATTTGTCAAATGACTTAATGACGTATAATTCGTTAATATATATATATATATTTATATATATATATATATCATTGTTGTGTTATTAGTTTATTTATAATTATTATAATTTTAATATTCGTTTTATTATACATTAGTAAATTAATGATGTGTGGAAATAATAATATTGTCATAGTTATAGTATTTTTATTTGTGGTTATACGTCTTTAAAAAAAAAATAATACGAATAATATTAAAATATAATAATATTGTGGTAAAATGATTTTTTAATTTTTTTTTATAGGCAATTTTTAGAGTATTTCGTTTCTGTCTAGATTCTAAATTTCTGTTTCTAGTATAGAGTGTACAGGGAGTTAGCAGAACAAACATAAACCTGTTGTATACTATGAGGATAGATATTTTGTTAGACTTTTTTATTCATATTCATTTAAAAAACTTATTAATATTTAATAAAAACTGGAATGTTAAAATCATAATGTAAATTATTTTTGTACCTGTATTATAGTTGCGCAAGTTTTTTTCTGAATTTTAATCGAACCAATTCATTTCAGGTATTGTATTATTGGATGGTAAGACAGACGACGAAATGGAAGCTAAAGCATTAATAAACGCATTATCATTAGTGGATATATACAGTGGATCGTGGGGACCTAGAGATGATGGCCTAATGGTTGACGGACCTGGAGTGATAGCACAAATAGCATTTGAAATCGGTGCAACTCAGGTAACTAATAGCTATGTACAATGTATCATTGTGAAACTATTGCTTGAAAAAAGTGATTGATTTTCTATACTTTGGTAAGGACAAACCGACATTTTAACAAACTATTAATTAACTATTAATAAGTAATACGCGTATATTAGTGTAGTTTTTTTTTTTTAAAAAAAAGTGAATGCAGTAAATTAGTAAATTTAAAAAAACAATTGTGTGCTCACGGTGTAACAGAATAATAATCACTAATGTTAGAATATTAAAATAAACGAAAAAAGTATTGACAATAATTATTATAGTATATATTTACTTAATAAATTACATTATTTACACTTTAATAACAAATGATAATTCCTATAATAATTCATCTATTATTGGCGTATTGAGACATGTTCACTTAGTATTAATTTCGTGTAGAAATATTTAATATACCTTAGAAGACATAACGTTTATAATTGATGGCTATATAGTCTAAATATTTATTATTTTTAAAAAAATATATTTTATACCATAACTTATATATATCATTACTTACATATACTTTATATGCATATAATTATTTAACTATTATAGGAATTACCATAATATTACTCTTTAGTATATAAATATGTAAACAACATGGTCAAAAATTAATTAAATATTGCATTTTTTTGTTGAAATTTTTAACTTGAAATATATATTATCGTTGTATAAATATTATTATAATATTATAATTTTAACCGATTAAAATAATAAAATCAAGGCTCTAAGAATAAAGTTCTAAATAAAAGTTTAATTTTTTTTTTTCAAGATTTGGTTTAACCAATCTGATTGTAAAGTTATAAAACGATAATTATAACATTTTTAAAGTTAAAAATAAAAAAAAATGTATTATTTTAAGAGTTCAAATTAATTTGTAAAATAAAATTCATATTTTTTGAGATTTATGCACATTTTGAAAAAACTATACACAATATTCGTTTGCTGAAAATCGAAGAAGACCAAAGCATACAGTGGTTATGCTGGGCATTAATATAGGAAAAAGAGTAAAATACAAAAATAACTCTGTCAAATATCAGCAAACAGAAATATATTATTTCCCCCCATGCCAAAGTTGTTTTAAAAATACGTGAGTTACAGTACAAATTATAGATGAAATCGTGTGCACATATAAACCTTAGTAGAATGGTATTCATTTTTGTTTTTTATTGCGTTTGTAAATGCTATTTATGTTGAAGAAAAATGTAAGTAGGTTTGGAGGTATCCGGATTAAAAATAGTATATAATAGAAAATTGAATAAGCAAACATAAAACACACATGTGTGTATTGATCATTATCCGTGAGCGAATTAATTTTATGCTATGAGTTGTAATTTCACTACAGCATTTGTATCCGAAATGCAAATGATATAAGTATTTACGATTCAGACGCATGTTTCGGTGAATATTATTTTATAATGATCAAACAGTTGGCGGCAGGCAGGTTTGAATTTAATACTTTTGGCAAAGGCTTGTGCTAGTTTTAGAGCAACATTAGTTAAAAGTAAAACTTTTTGAGAATCATTAACCACCGTCGTACTTTGTATAGCTCGTAGTGTATGTATTTCGAAAGCATAAATTAATATTTCGACATTTGACGTGTAGGTATTTACACAAAAGGGCCTTTTTATTTTTTTCTCGCCATTGTTAAAATATAACCATATACGAAGGATTTTTTAAAATTCATAAATTTAAATGAATGGTGAAAAATAAAAAAAAATAAAAATAATAAAAATCTGACAACAAAAATAACAACAACAATAAAAATAATAATAATAACAATATATATATATAAAATAAAAGGCTAATCTAAAATATTGTGAGGGTGACCTCGTTGAAGTTTAAGGGTCGTTTAATTTGTTATTTAGAAAACCACTTACCTGCACAGTTGATCGAAGAATTTTACCAATTTATACTCAATGTATGTTTAAATCGTAAGTATTTTTAAGTCTGTGTGTAGCGCGAAAGTTTCATATAAACCTAGGAAAATTTGAAATAATACAAAATAATTTTGATTATATCACTTGAATTTTATTTATGTGAGTTGAGACATATTTTCCCCAAACGGCTACTGCATACAGTAATAATACGTTTATTTTTTCCTTCAAAATAACAACGAATATGTGTATAATAAAACGCACGAGTACCTACTACATGTTGAATGTATACATAGCTAGACGCAATATATGGTGTTAGTTGTACGAAACGTCCCATTGAGATTTACTCGTTTAAAGTGGTAGGATAATGTAATTTCCATTAGCACTCTATTTTAAATTAGTACATAATCATAAGACATTTCTACGGGAGATATATTGTGTAACGTTGTAAAATTATCACTATAAATCCACTAGTTGTAAATCTTGAGATACAGTATATTTAGCTTATTTGAAATAATGAAAAATAAAATTTTTATCTTTATTGAAGTAAAAAATAGAAAAAATCTATTGAACCACCGTATAGATTTGTAAATTTGCGATAGTTGTATTGTCTATCGTTTTTTGCAACTGAACACATTCACCCGTATAAATTAACAATCGAGGATTTCAGATTAGAAAATTGTTTCTTGATTTTTTGTAATTAGGATTTCTCCTTGATCAAGAATATTTATTTACTATGATTACATACTCTTATTAAGAATACAGTCCAATCAAGATAAATACCATAAGAATAAAATATTTACTTCTGTCATACATTATACAACTATAAATTTTCATATAACTCTAAAGTAATATTAAAAAATGTTATACAGTAGATTCTCGTTATGTCGAATCTCAAGAGGAATAGAAAAAAGTTCGAGGTATCGAGTTTTATTCAAAAATGTCAAAAAAACTATATGTATAATGTATATATGAATAATATATAATACGAATGCCTAAAATACATAATTTGAATACTTAGAATACTGAAACAATTGAAATTACTGAATAAATTATTATTTTTTAAAAAGAATCTGTTATTAAAATTTGCCTAATATAACTTCTTTCTGCCACGATGTCTTCCAAATTATATAATATAGAAAAAGCCTTATCATTCATATCTGTAATTGTATCAACAAAATGCTTTAATGTTTTAAAATGCTTGTTGAATTATAATTTCAAAAATGACTTCCTCCTCATTTTGTGGTCACTTACGCTAGTATTTTCGATGGTTTCTGATAAAATTTCGTTATCTGTCCATGTTCCACATACGTGTACATTATTGTCCATTTCCACATAATGTGAAAAAATGCTATCGTCTAAATAAAGATGACCAGGAAAAAAATTCCATTTATTATCAGAAATAGTTGTTGAGTTATCTAATGCAATTATATCATCGCCTTTAAACCCGGCTTTTATGTAGCAATTTAAAAAGTCTATGGTGTTACACTTTTCGAAGCCTTATCAGACATTTTTATAGCTTCCAGTATGTCTATACGAAATGATTCGTTGTTATAGATATTATCGACTAACCATCTGATTATTAATTTTCTATATTAAAAATAACATTTTAAAATGCTGTTTAATGCCTTGGTTCATGGACTGAAGTATAGATGTTATAATAAATGTTAACAAATGTACTTTAATGGAATTTAATTCAATATCGTGATTATAAGCTGTACAATTATTTATGAATAGTAGAACTATTCGATTTCCTAGTTTCATTTTTCTATCAAAATTTAAAAGCCTTTCACTAAAAAATGATGAAGTTTTCCAATCCTTTTTATTTGACCTATAGTCAACTGGTAACGATTTAATTCTTTTAAAACACCTAGGCTTCTTTGCTTTACCAATGACCAATAATTTTAGTTTTTAAGTTCCAGATATAAATTTATTTGTTCCTACCATAATTGTAATGCGCTCTTTATCGTATTTTCCACTCAAACATTGTTTATCTTTTAACATTAATGTTTTATCTGGTAAGTATTTGAAAAATAAGCCCGTTTCATTGACATTAAAAATATCATTAAAAGAATAACCAACTATGACGTCAGTAAGATTTTTAATCCGATTTGAACAACAATGTGGGTCTACCTAAGCTTTTTCTCCACAAACAGTTCGAAAAACTACATTATGTCTTTTTTCCAATTTGTAAGCCTATCCTAGTTGATGTGCATATTCTTTTGATTTTTCAAGTAAAATTGTTCCATTTAATGGCATGTTTTTATCTCGACACTGAATAACCTATTTTAGCTAACATTTATTGACGTCCAAATAAGGAATAATTATCATTTTTTTTATATTTCCACAATTGAACTTCAATATTTTCTTTTTTAATTGACGATAATGTATTTGGTGGAATATTGAATTCTTTGGCAATCTCAAAATTTTTAGGATCACCTTTTTCAA
The DNA here is from genome assembly GCA_034509805.1 of Sipha maydis. Classification (NCBI taxonomy): domain Eukaryota; kingdom Metazoa; phylum Arthropoda; class Insecta; order Hemiptera; family Aphididae; genus Sipha; species Sipha maydis. Next base: position 29,990 of record JASXSY010001535.1, read on the forward strand.
CTAAATATATTAAACGAACTTTGTCCGAAATTCAAAGAACATTTAATTTACGCTTCATTTACATTACATTACAAACGAACGAATTACGAAAGACTACAAATGTGACTACCAACGCGCTAAATCACAATCGCTGTACTGCACAATTCCTGTTATAACCGTAATAAAAATATTATTTGTGAACTCAAGGTAACGAAAAACGATTAATTTTTTATCGAGTTATCGAGAGCAAAACACTATTAGGTGCAATAGTAGTTTCAAGGGGAATTCAATGTAGTTTAAGATAACAAAAAATTCAAGATAGCAACGTTCGACATTTTAAGAATATACTGTATAAAAAACGGGTGGAACCCCTCGATTGAATGAGATACAAAAATGGATAAATGATACTGCCATATTGGTTTTCTAAACTAAAAATTAATGTATAAGAGCTCTAAAAATAAAAAAAAATGATTCTGATTAAAAGAAACTGGATGAATCAGTTCATACTTCTAAAGATGGTTGATAATTTTGATATAATAGTAAAACCAAATATCTTGGTGAGGTAGGATTGACTTTTAATAAAAAAATTACAAGTGCTTATAGTTAACATAAATTCCATTAAATATTTCTAAAATTATGAACTTATCATAAAATACTAATAAAAGTATTTAGTAAATGTTTCGATTAATTTCGATTACTATTTAACCTATACCGTGTATTTCAAAATCCGTTATAATATCCAATTTTGTCAAAATTAATTTTTCATCACTATTTACTCGAATATATATATATATATATATATATATATATATATATATATATATATATACACACACACATATATACACACTAGTCATTTGTTATAAGTATAAAATGAGTTAAATGTTAAATTGTTAAACGTGTATGCTCAGTTGTTATATTAGCATATAATCTAAGCATCGAAGAAGTTAATTCTCTATACTTAAATGAAATATCACATTAAATCTGGATGATGACGTTGTAGATCCCAAACATCTTTTTACGTTAATGAGAGCCAAAATAGGCCAAAATAGAACGGTTTTATGAAAAAGTTGTAAATGCATTATACAAGTACTTTAGTCAGAAACACACATTTAAAATGTTTTGACTCGACATAGTAATAATATTTATTAAAACTTTCACGATAGTTCGGTGATAACAGGAAACTCTGTAGGCGTTGTTATAACGGAAGTGGTAAATTATACATATAAGGCATCATAGTCATCGACATCGTGCCATCGTCCGCACCTTATAAAACTTCAAACTAAGGTACTCTTGCATATACTTTACTTTTTTTTTTTTTTAACTTAACACAATTTTTCCAGATTTTTCTGTACTTACTTTATGACCTGCGTTTTGGTGCTATCATAAGCGCACACATCGTACGGTAAGTGTATTGCGAAACGAATACCAGACGAAATAGGTTCAACATTAGCGCCACTTGAACAAAATCGTACGCTGATGAAATGATTTGGAAACAAAAAAAGTTAATAAAAAGTATTCAAAATGTTAAAAAAATACACAAATTTGCATCATCACTTATGAGATTGGCATATAAGGGAAATTACTCGTGAGACATGCGTACGTTTGGCTAGACGACGATGCATTACCAATCGCGTGTTCCGTGGTTAAGTTTCGTTTCGTAGCTTTCATCATGGTGTCACTACATAGATATTACAATATACTATTGTTATAATGTATTTTATGATCTATGTATTACGATCGCGCGACAATGGCTGACACGTAGGTATCCTGTATCATCCATTATTCATTTGGCCGTCACACGGGTCCGTGCACTCCTGCGAAATCGGTGCAACTCATTTTCGTGCTCCTATCTACCGTTTGTGAATAAGCTTGGACCAAGCGAAAATCGTTGTCGTTGTTTTTACGTTTTTATATTTTTATCCGACATTTCGACGGATTCGTTTTGTTCTTATTCTGGATCGTTGTGCAGTGTTTTTCGAGCCGTTCGGCATGCGCCTTGTGGACATCGTCGAAAAACTAATTAATATAATCGTTTATTCTCTTAAATGTGTCACATGTGCACGGCATCTTGCTGATACCTTGTTGCTCTATCGTTGTAGAACTTTTGATTTTTCGTCGGTTAGTTGCAAAACGTTAAAAATTGATACGCGACAGCGTTACGACGTCATTTATAGTTGTTCGACGGTGTTGTGTTTTGAAATTTTGACCAAATTTTTACTCGTTGAAAATGAAGATTTAATAGTTATCGTAAATAGACGTTTAGCATTAAATAAAAAAATTATTACTATCGGTTTATTCTATTTTATCCGAGAAATAATTGTGTATTGACGATATGAAATAAAATTATTATACGAGTTTGTACAATAGTGAAGAAGCTCGTTGCCATATTAATTTGCAAAACGATAATTGCATCATGATAAAAAGGTGCTTAATTTTCAAATATTACCGTGCTGTAATTAATATTGTATTATGAGGCTACGGTGCAAAAATTTCAAGATGTTTTGCATCACCTGTACTTGTGATCGTTTTGGACTTACGACATGGCATATGTTATATTTTTTTTTCAGTTACCGAATATTGTACTTACATCAAATCATTATCGACTGCCGATTTCCAATAGTGGATTCGTTGATAAAAGTTATTTTTTGTAATATTATTGATGTATAATATTTATAATCAGTTTCGTATGTAATAAAAATCACAAAATATAAGAACAAAATAAAATAACTGAGAATTGTTTATATTTTTACTTGTGGAAAATTAAGTTAGGTTTTAAAAAAAAAATAGAGGTACATGTTACATGATATATATCGCAGTAACGTCACCGGCGGTGACATCAAAACGTGTCCACTTGTCACATCAGCAAGGTAACTTTAGAGCGTCAGCGAATTTGTAACTTAGGGGGTCTCCAGAACTCCTGAGTTCAAACTTAGCACCCTTAGTTTTTGTTTTTTTTTTAAGTCAATCTATAATAATCACAATGAAATACAATTAATTTTATTTTCAGAATTTTCAGCACCCCCAATATTTGAACTCTAGTTACGCCCATGTTACCGGTTGACAAAAACCGTTTCGGTTATTGAGTGCCTCGGTTTTCCGCGGTCACGCATTAACGAATAACGACTATGACCGTACAACGCGCTTTGCGTATCACGACTGAAGTTTGGCACCGTCATTGTAGGCGTTTATAGATTATCGTCGTGTGCACCGTTCCAAATGCGGTGTAGATCTGTGTAGGCGTATAGCCAGGATTTTTTTTTTCAAAGAATGGATTTTGTATTGTATACACGTTATTAATACAACTCGCCAAGGATACCTTCCCTTGCGTACACCTTTTTACTCCCTCTTTATGATAAATACGATATTTATATAAGTATATAGACAATTTAAAAAATAAAACCCCTGCAACATTAACATAAAAACGGTTGAAAAACGTTTTAAAACTTTCACTTAGTATGTAAATTTGAATGTTTTTTGAACTTTTTTAAATAAACCGTAGAGTTATTACTATTGTGTGGTGCTGATTTTTGAACTTTCTAGGTATCATTTTATAAATAGGACGTAGGACGTAGAAATTATTATCTATACCAATGGTTCTGAAACTGTGTTCCGTGGAGCTCTAGGGCTTCGCGAGACAAGTCTAGGGGTTCGTGGCTCCATTGCTACATCTGAATCAATTAAATTTAAGTATTATTATGTTTCTTAGTGATCGAAGAAAAACATTGAAACTTGTACTACGCAATGAATTGCAACTACAATTTAGTAACACCCATTTCATTTAAGAATCAGACTTCTGATAAAATTCGATAATTTTAACTTTATTACTTAATGGTCTTCTTCTTCTTCTTCTACTTCGCCTTCCTCCCAACTATTTGGGGTCGGCCACCCTTGTCCTACACCTCCACTTTACTCGGTCAATCACATCTCCTCTGCACACACCGACAGCCCTCATGTCATTCTCCAAAGTCTCCAACCATCTCTTTTTTGGTCTTCCTCTTCCTCTTTTCCCTTCAACGTCCATCTTCATAACCACTCTTACTGCATTCGTTTCCTCTCGCCTCATCACATGCCCAAACCATCTCAGCCTATTTTCTCTCATTTTGTCCACAATTGGCGCTACACCAACACTACCTCTCACGTATTCATTCCTTATTCTATCTTCTCTTGTCACTCCACTCAACCATCTAAGCATTCTCATTTCCGCGACACTCATACTTTGTTCTATTCTCCTGTTAACCGCCCAACACTCTGAACCATACAGCATAGTTGGTCTCACTACACTTTTATAAAATTTACCTTTCAGCCTAATTGGAATTCTCTTATCGCATAACACGCCCGATGCTTCTCTCCATTTCATCCACCCGCACTTAATCCTATGTTTTACATCAATGTCAAAGCCCCCGTCCTTTTGAACAAAAGATCCTAAGTATTTAAAGCTCTCAACTTCACCTATCACATCACCATCTATTGTCAGTTGTCTCCTCATTCCTTCAACTTCTTGGTCTCTTTGTCCAAAATCATACTCAATATACTCAGTTTTATTTCTACTAACTCTCAATCCCTTTTCTTCGAGGGCTAACCTCCACTCATTTAACCTATTATTGACAACTTTATTACTTAATGGTATTTTCACAAAATTAAATTAAGTAAATTTATCAATACAACGTAAAGCGACCACAGTTTTCACAGCAAATGACAAAATCCAAGCTTCAAAAAAAAAAAAAAATTTAATTATGGACCGTGCGGTTTTCTCAAAATAAAATGGATATTAATTGTTGTCTCAACTATATATTCCTGATTTCTGGGACTCAGCAATTTTTTTAGGAACATAAGGGCTCCGCGAACAAAAGAGTTTGAGAACCATTGATCAATACGATCGTAATAACCCATCGGAATGCAGTGTGCACAGTGACGCACGTCCTTTAGTGACTACGTATCGTACCCATTTTTCGTCGATTTAAGTAGATTAGTTGATAAATAAACCATTTTCCCTATAGACCGACTCCATTGGAACTTTTTTTCTTATTTTCTCCAGAACTTCTACATTATATATTAGGTATCCACGCCCTAGATTGGTTGATTTTTAAAAATCTCCTGAACCAAAATATGAGTTTTTATCTATTTAACATGTAATTTATTATCATTATTATTTTATAATCTGTTCTTTGTTTAATTTTCAGTTATAGTGCTGGCTATAGGTGAGTTGCGGCCCGACATGTCATTTACGTGTTGAAGACCGGTGAATTGCGGCCCGGTCATATTTTATCACTAAGTTAATTGCGGCCCGGGAAATTTATTTATTTTCAATTTTGTGCCGGCAGTATCGGCAGTATCTTATCTAAAGTAGATACCATAACGTCAATAGTTCAAACGAAAAATATAACGTTTGAAAATAGTGAAAAATTAAAACCAATTATTCTCTACGAAGGCTACAAATTTTGTTTCCACAAAACACTAAAAAACGATGTACAGCGGTGGCCTTGCAGTGTCAAAAGTTGTAAGTGCTTTTTAAAATTATCTCCTTTAAATAAAATAGTTGACAGTAATACAAATTTTTGGGAGACGACTCAGCCAACCTCCTCGTGGTGTCTTCTGGGTAACGCTGATAGGCTGATATGAAGTGATAAATAAAATGTAAAATGTGGCCGCAACTCGTACGTCTGTTTTATAAACACGGGCCGCAATTCGTACGTTATTTAGGGATCGGGCCGCAACTCACCAACACCGATAGTGGCTTATGAGCGAAAGCGTAAGCCCATATGTCATACGCTATCATACGAATTTTATCTATTATTCTAATAATAACGTTAACATTTTAACCTACTATTTTTACTCGTTTATTTAAGACTTAGATAGATTAATGTCATAGATTGCAGGGTAATTGTTTTCCCATAAGATGTAGATGACTTCGATGATATATATTTTAGCAGTCCATTAATGTGACATATTTATATCTTTTGTTTTATCGATAAAGTAATGTATACTAAACCGAATACCGTTTAAAAATGATATAAATACCTATAATGTATCGTTATCTTCTTATTCAATATGCCTTATGGTGTGCGTACTCTGATATATATCACGTAGAGGTGTGAGTTTTTTCACGCTGAAATCTGTCAGTTACATCACAGTAGGAAAACTGTTTCGGACAGAGTTATTTTGACAGTAGTTTTCTATTGATTTTTTACAAAATATAAACACAAATTGTTCATCCTTTTATTTTACAAATATTTCATCGACACTATTTTCAACCTTTGAAGATATTATTATGATACATAGAGTTTTTGGATCGTTGCCATTGTTCAATAATATTTTTCAAAAAAATTAATATCGTCAGATTTGGAACACGATTTTAAGTGTTAATTGGTGACTATACAAACGACCAACGATTTAAAAATAGAAAAGATTTATAATGATAATACATTTTTTTAACTTCGCCCCCACCATGTTATTAGATCATATTTAAATTACTTTATTAATATTCTCCATCTGATCACTATTTATTAAACATCAAATTTAAAGTCTTTAGAATTCCTTATTCTATACTACTAAGGTTGTTTTAGTTGTTATAAACTCTGCTAACTCCCTTATTACATTTGAATAATTTAATCTTAATGTTCAAAATAATTTTTAAGCCTTCGACATGAAATATTGTTATTTTCTTAGTTTCTTTTTTGTAATTTCTCATCATAGAGAAAATAATAAATACTTTTTAAATAAGCTCAGTCGTTTTTTAAATGTTTTTCTCAACTACCTTACTTTTATCATATCACTGTTCATTTTTTATTCATCATAAATTAAACATGTTCATTGTACATAACTTTGTATAGGTCATAGATTTTCTTTAATGAAATAAAGAAGAAAAAATATTTTTCTTCAAACAATTATTTAGGTGGGTTACCCTGGCACCATCATATTCGAATTTATTATTTTTTTTTTTTAACCATTAATTGTACTATAATTTGTATCAATTTATACCCACAATTTCAAAATTTGTTCTTAAGTATTTCAATGGGAAAAATCCATTTTTCCGCTCGAGTGCCAGGGTAAAATTACTCCAGCGCCACCAAAATTAAATAATGCATTTTTTTAATTTTTTTTTTTTTCATTAATTGTACTATAATTTGTACCGACTAGTAACACCAAGTTCAGAATTTGTACCTAAATATTTCCATGGGAAAAATCAATTTTTCCGCTGGAGTGCCAATATAACGTTACCTCAGCACCACCAAAACTAAATAATACATTTTAGATTCTGAACGGAGTGATGGAATCTATTGGTTTTACAATGATGTGTGTTTTTTTTTATTTTTGTGTCTGACGACACCTTTTTTGGCAGTAAAAATGCTTCGATTTGCTTATGTAGCAATTTTTCTGAAAGGAAAGTGAATGTAGATGGTACTTTGGCAAGTCAAAAATCCAACTTTTTCAATACTTTTTAAAAAAATCGAAAAAAACAATAAAAAAATTACGAAAAAACGGGAAATTTTACGCAAAATCACGTTTTTACAAATTACATTTTAGATTCTGAACGGAGTGAAGAATGTATTGATTTTACAATGATGTGCGTTTTTTTTTTTTTTTTTTTTTCTTGTGTCTGTCGACACGATTTGGGGCAGTAAAAATGCTTCGATTTGCTTATGTAGCAACTTTTCTGAAAGGAAAGTGAATCTAGTTGGTACTTTGGGAGGTCAAAAGTAAAAAATTTTCAATGTTTTTTAAATGCGACGGGAAAAACCCTAAAAAATTTTGGGAGAAACGGGAGTTTTTACGCAAAACCAGTTTTCGACATAATTACATTTTTTATTTTGCTGTAACTAAAAAACTAATCGATGTAAATACTTGAAATTTTCACCAAATGTTTAGATTAGCGTTATCTATACACCATTAAATTTTCAAAGTATTTTGACTTTTATTGAGCTATTTATAGACAATTGAAATTTTTAATTTTTTCAAGTATTTTTTTTTAAAATAACGATAAAATTTTTTTGGCTGCCCAAAAAATTTTGAAAATTGAATACAAGATTTCTTATAAGTTGTTCCTTAACTGATAAAAAAAAATCTAAAATCGCAAGTCACAATTTTTTTTTATAAGTGCTCAAAGTTCCAATTTATACAAAATATGTAAAAATCACGATAATTTGCAAGTTATTTTGTAGATAAAAATTCATAAAATTTTTTCTGTTCATACTTAAGGTTCAAAATTTTAACACTAGGTTATCTATAAGCTACTTTTCAAAAATCTTTAAAAAAATTTCTACCGGAATTAGAGGAAAACATTTTATGACTGTTTGAAATTCAAATATTAACGAAATTGCATAAAATAGCGATTTATTCTCAAACGATTTTAAATATTTGTTATAATTCAAAAAGTATAAGTCGCAGATTTTTGAAATTTCTACCAGCTGTTAAGATTGGTATTTCTTTTATGCAATATTTTTTTCAAAATATTATATTTATTTTTAAGCCACTTATAGGCATTTAAAATATTCGGATTCTTTACATTTTTTTTTTTTTATAATCGGTGATAAATTTGGCTCGTACAAAATACTTGAAAATTTAATAGAAGATTCCACAGAAGTAGTTCTTAAAGTCATTCAAAAATTATTAAAATCCATAGGCACAATTATTTTTTATAAGCGTTTAAACAGTGAATATTGACATAAAATTACATGTAAAATATAATATAATGTATAATATTCTAGACTGACAAACTATATCGCTGTATGCAACTGCCAACCCATCCTAATTGAAAAATATATTTATCATTTCAAAATAAAATATACTTTTTACAATGTTTATAAATAACAATGTATTATATCCTAGACAAACACATGAACTCCGTTGAGAATCGTTATTCGTATACAATGATATCTATCATTGCATTCAAATTTAACAAATCCATTATAATAATGACCTATCCTATAAGCGAGGTGCACTCCACCCCTAACTGTACAGCAGAGCGAGGCCCATCCGGTTCTTTTTTTAAAATGCTCTAACTCAAAAACCAAAATTCGCAACAACTTGAAATATTCACCAAAAATTTATATTGGCGTTTTCTATACATGGTTAAGTTTTTTAAGTATTTTGACTTATTTATAGACAATTTAAATTTTCGATTTTTGTAAAGTTTTTGATTTTAAACATCTATAAAATTTAATCGGTTGACCGAAAACTCTTAAAAATGTAATACAAGGTTTATAATAAGTTAAACTTAACTAAAAAATATCAGTGATCAGTTTACTCAAATTTTTTTTATAAGCCTTTAATGCTCAAATTTATATAAAATGTGTAAAAATGACGATAATTTGCAAGTTATTTTGTAGATAAAATTTCATAAATACGAATATTAAAATTATAATAATTATAAATAAACTAATAACACAACAATGTTATATATATATTAACGAATTATACGTCATTTAGTCATTTGACAAATGAAATAAGGAACACACGAACCATCATCAAATTATATGTGTGCACTATGATTATATTAAATTATATTAAAATGTACTCGTATTACTATAAGCTGTAATATAATTGCAAGTGTTGTATGATTCTTACAAATATTTTTTTAGTAAGTCAAATAGTACCTATGTATTTAATACTATTTTTCAATACTTACATATAAATCTATACATCATGAACTCCATTTTTTTAGATTCTTAACGGAGTGATAAAATCTACTGGTTTTACAATGATGTGTGTTTTTTATTTTTTTATTTTTTTTTTTGTGTCTGACGATACCTTTTTTGGCAGTAAAAATGCTTCGATATGCTTAAGTAGCAACATTTCTGAAAGGAATGTGAATGTAGATAGTACTTTGGCTAGTCTAAAATCCAACTTTTCAATACTTTTTAAAAAAATCGAAGAAAACGATAAAAAGATTGCGAAAAACCGGGAAATTTTACGCAAAATCACGTTTTTATAAATTACATTTTTTTAAAATGCCCTAACTCAAAAACGAAAAACCGCAACAAATTGAAATTATCATTAATCTTTATATTGACGTTTTCTATACATGGTTAAAATTTTAAAGTATTTTGACATATTTTGACTTATTTATTGACAATTTAAATTTTCGGTTTTTCTAAATTTTTCGTTTAAAAATAAAATATACTTATACAATATTTATAAATAATTATTTATATATTATTATTATTTATTATTATTATTTATATATTTGTTAAATTTGAATTCAATGATTGGTATCATTGTATACGAAAAACGATTCTGAACGTATATGATATGTTTGTCTAGAATATAATACAATGTTAACATTGTATTATATTCTAGACCAGTGGTTCTCAACCTTTTTTAGTTCACGGCACACTATAATACACCACATTCTTTAATGGCACACTCCCGCACTTGACAACCACAACAACTTCGAAAAATTCGCCGAAGGCAATAGTTATCGCCACGTGCCTATACATGTATCCGGTATCGTCTTATCTACACAATTAGCACACAATTGGTCAATTGATAATTTCAATTTATTTCCGAAAAACTACTTTTAAAAATAAATGTCATGAAATAAAACACTGTTTTCAATATTTAATAAAATTTCTCGCGGCACACCGGTTGAGAACCACTGTTCTAGACAAACATATCATCTCCGTTCAGAATCGTTTTTCGTATACAATGATACCTGTCATTGAATTCAAATTTAACAAATCCATTATAATGACTTATCCTATGAAGAGTCGCACTTCACCCCCAAGGGTACAGCAGAGCGAGGCCCATCCGGTTCTTTTTTTTTTCATTAATTGTACTATAATTTGTACTGCTTAGTACAATCATTTTCAGAATTTGTACCTATAAATTTCCCCCGGAAAAATCAATTTTTCCGCTGCTACGACGAAATACATTATTCAGCACCACAAAAACTAATTTATACATTTTTTTATATTATTTTTTTTCATGAAGTGTACTATAATTTTTACCGACTAGTAACCCCATGTTTGAAATTTTTACCTAAATTGTTGTAGCAAAAATAACAATTTTTTTCCTTTAATATAATATACAAATAATAATACTAAGAAACTTTAGACCAAATTAAAATACTGTATTTCGTAATTATTTAGAATTATTAAGATGACGGTCTTATAAAATCATACTATTTACATACATGGTTTATCTGTTACATCCTACGTGAATTTAATTTTAAAATTATTGTTGTATAAATCTTTATAGTTATCATAATTTATGGTTGATATATTTTTCATGATTCACATGTCCTATATTCGTTTTAATGTTAAAAAATTACATTCCGTAAGACTGCCAGAACAACTATACTATTAGATCTCAAATCCTTAATTGCTATTTATTTTTAGTTGATAAGTATAATATTATAAGTTTTATATGTAATATATAAATATATAATATAATTATAATAAGTTTTATATAACATAGTATATAACGCGGAAAAGCATCTGCGTAATATTGTGTAGACTGTCAGGAGGTCTCGGGTGTAAGAGAAGTAAAAGGACAGATGTAGATAAAGCAAAACGCATAAAATGTTTCCTGATAAAAGTCGGTGTAATAATATAACATGTTTGCAGTACGTATTCTGTCACACACGGCCATGGGAATTAAAATTAATTTCTTCACTTATGTTTCGCCTCGAGACACACTGTGAGTATTATCAACCCCGATCTCGTATAGCTTTAGTTGTTATATGGTTTTAACTTCCCCTTAATAAGATTTTCAATTCAATGTTATCGTGCTTAGATGAAAACATTAATTCGTGTCGTATTCCGCCTTAGCAGGACGATATTATTACTTGTTTTTTATTTTTTTTTTAAGAAAACGTGTCAATGGCATTGAGCATCGATATAAATGATAAATGTATATCATTAACTACGTGTGTAATTGTATGTTTAGGGTCGAAACGGCAAAGGCTCAATATATGTTTTTGCGTCTGGCAACGGTCGGATGCTGTTTGACAATTGTGCTGCAGATGGATATGTAGGAAACATTCACACAATTGCCATTAGCAGCGCTACCATGGAAGGTAAAGCTCCTGAATACGCGGAGAGATGTCCCGCCGTCATAGCAACCGCTTATTCCGGTGGTATCGATGACGGTGTTAAAATCGTAAGTTAAACGAGGAGAATTATCATAGTATTATTATCATATTGATCGTATTTAGTTTTGTTTTCCACAAACAAAAAATATTATGTTATTCTTTCATTTAACTAATTGTACGCGAAACAATCTGCACGCGCGTTTAATATCACCGAGGAAATTTTTGAGAAATATGAATACAATTTCTGTGTACGAATATTAGTAGCAATAAATTAAGAATTATAATAATAATAATAATAATAATAGAAGGAATTGATTTCGTGGCATGTATACATTGCATATAATGAAATATGAACTAAATAAAAAATCATTACGAACCATTCATACATGAATAATACAATTAATATGATCGAAGAAAGCTTATAAAAAACCCGAATCTAATAAAAGAGATGAAACATATCGGCATATGCGTATAATGATGCATTTACTCAAAGTTGCAAATCCAACATTACTTTTCTTTCTTAAATTCCAAACGTACAAAAAGTTTAATTCTTCTACTGCGTAGCATATATTATAATACTGTTTGTGCTAATAATACCTAGGTTAACTCATAAAACCGCTAACAAAAAGAAAGTTTAGGAGAAATGTCAATGTTTCGGTTTATTTTTTGTGGGAGATAAGTCAAATCATTAAGCTTGGATATTTAGCTTCCTACATTAATTGGTTTTAAACGAAGATAAATTGAAATTTTGTATATTTAATAGTAAAAAAAGAATAACCTAAATATTTCGTAAGTATAATTAACTCTGTATAGGGTATTCTGGCTGGTGTGTTAATGCTGAATTATTATAACTTTAAAACATTGCTATTGTGTTTGGAATCGATTGTTTCTAACAGGATACAAATGAAAATGGTTTATTCATATTTCACGATATTTTTTAAGGACGTAGTTTAAACAGTAATTATTGAGTATAAAAAAAAATAAGTTAAAAATTAAATAAAAACAATCGTTTGACAAATAATTCCATTTTAGAATATTTTTATTACAAGTATATTACTTGAGTAACTAGAAATAGTAAAAAAAATATCAATGAAAGTAAGTAATGTTTTCAGTAAAATTATAAATGCAAGTAAGAAATTGATGTCATTAAATGTCTCCAAATCATATATTGCTTAACTGCCTAAACGTGTGTTAGTACTAATTTAGCTGATTATAATTTAGTGTATATCTTATAGTTACATAATCAGTTAATTTTAATCGATTAGTGTATTAGTCAGTTGAATATCGATTATTTATCGAATTGTTAGAAAGTTATTTTATTCTGAGGTATTAAATGCAATATCGATTTACATTTAACTCGTGTGGAATAAAATATAAAAAAAAATATTTTAAAATATGCAAATATCAATGTAATTAAAGAACACATAAACCACGGCAATACAAATTATAAATTGTGCATGCACAATGCGAATGATATAATAATCATACCGTTTGCTTAATATCCTCCAGATTACGTCGGATATCAATAATACGTGCACACTTTCACATACCGGTACATCGGCCGCAGCTCCATTAGCAGCAGGTGTTATTGCTTTAGCTCTAGAAGCTAAGTAAGTTTTTATTAATCTCCTGTTCTTCGATTATAAATTAACCGATCCAGATGAATATTAATAAGGGTTTAAATCAATGAAATTTAGGAAATTAAGGAGGAATTTTAATAATGATACAAATCTAATGTGTTATTTATTTATGTATATAAGTGTATTTCATTAAATATTTTCACAATCAACAATAATTGCATTAAAATATCATTATACACGAACTTCAAACATTGATCATTGTTGAATTTTATTTTTAATATATATAAAATACCTATTTAAGCATTTAATACGTATTTTTTTTGCGTCAAATGCTCAATTTTTCATACATTTACGTGATTTATAATTTCTATATAACTGTGTTTATGATATTTATAGTATAATATTTTGTATTTTTATATAGTTTAAAGTTTTACTTTGTGTAGAATCACTTTTTATTAACTCTTTATTCCGCTCAATATTTTAACAAACATTAAATAAATGTAACATATTAGATTAGTTATCAATTCCATTCCATTTATAATTTGTTGATGGTTGAGAAGAAAAAAATTTGGTTTGAAATATTAAATAAGTAATGTATACTTATTTCTATTTCAAAAAGATAAAAATTATATATTTTTTGCCAATACACCGAATATACAAATTTTAGGGAAATAAAATTTTAAAAATCACATATTAATTTATGTCTGTTAGAAAATCAATTTTAATGTACTTATAATATTTAAGAAAATAATTGTAATCTTTAATTTATTAAAAATTGTGTGACAAATGTTTTAAATGTCTTTTTTTTACTTGTTGGTCAGTATAGTGATAATTTAACTTGGAGAGATGTGCAATATTTGTTAGTTAAAAATTGTGAAGTAGAACCTATATCGAATAACTCAGGTTGGTCTACTAACGCTGCTGGATTTCGATTCAATCCCAGTTTGGATTTGGGTTGCTGAATGCCTATAAATTAGTAAAAGAAGCTATTAACTGGCGTACTGTACCAAAGAAAAGTATATGTGCCGTAGATTTCATTATTAAGTAAGTTATAATGGAATATTGTTTTTAAATAAAAGACATAAATTCAATTGTTTATTGTTTTAAATTTATAATAACTTTTAATATATCTAATGGAATATTGTGAATAGATACAGTACCGTAAAATGGAATAACTTGATAATTTTTCTATGAATTTTAGATTTATTTTTCAATTAACTACATTTAAACTAAAAAAAACATCTATTTTCTTAATAAGTTTACCTCAAATACATAATTGTCTTAAGTAATAAAAGAAAATTTTTTATTTTTGAAAATTGTATCATTTAATTTTTAATCATTTAGTGTGGCTATCAATGTTAGACCTCTTGTGGGGTAACTTTGATACCCTCTATTTTTTTACACTATTTTAAATGGTATAGTCGTAAAACTATCAATGTTTCCAGAAAAAAAAATTTCTGACTTTTACTTTTTAAGTTATTTCAACTTAAATATAGCGAGGTAACATTGATATAGCTTTATTTGACATAAATAAGATAGTTAATGACAAGTAATGTATTAGGAAACATAAACATTTTTATAACTTTATTAAAAATAAAATAATCAGTAAATTTTTGACATTTTATACATATTACAATCTAATATAATACTAATAACAAAAGTATTACAATTCAAAAAGAAATTAATATAATTCATAATACATGATATATAATAATTATAATATAATGCATAACAATTTAGTAATAATATTTTATTGGTAGTAATTTTACTAGGTATGCAGTCTTGTCGTTTCTGTCAGACTTAACTTCCTTTTTGGAGTGCGAACCACTAGTAAACATTTAAAAAAAGCATATATCAAAGTTACACGCAAATATTATCAAAGTTACCCCACGTTAAGAAATCGTACCCGGTTCATTAAATTTAAAATGAAACTTGTCATATAATACAGAATTTCAAAGTCCATAATATTAGCTGACTATTGATGTATCTAGACGTAAGGTTGTTAAATATGTTCTTACTTTGCGCAGATCTTAATTTAGAAAATTGGAAATTCGTTTTTGTAAGCATGTGAATTAACAACAGATAACACAACTAATGATAAGAACGATTTACCAATAATCATTGGTAGTAAACAATTTGTACTAAATGACAACAAACTAAAAACGACAATTCTAACCCGTATTCTACTGTTTCTATCAATGTCAAGATAATAAAAGAGAATTATCAAAGTTACCCCGTATTATCAATGTTACCCCATTTTACGGTATTTTTTTCACGTAAGAAAGTTAATGCATATTATAAAATATTGATAATATTTATTTTTTATTTTAATACGATTTTGTTTTAATATTTTATAAACTTTATAGATATATAATTTTAAATCTAGTTGTATAAATTATGAATAAGTTAGGTTGTTTTTATAATTTATGTACATGTGTGAAAAATCATGGAGTAATGTACAACCAAATATAATTGTAAATTGTTTCAAAAAGCTGGATTCTATTTCAATGAAGAGCAGTGTGTTAATGATATCTTCTTCTTCTTCTTCTTCTACTTCGCCTTCCTCCCAACTATTTGGGGTCGGCCACCCTTGTCCTACACCTCCACTTTACTCGGTCAATCACATCTCCTCTGTACACACCGACAGCCCTCATGTCATTCTCCAAAGTTTCCAACCATCTCTTTTTTGGTCTTCCTCTTCCTCTTTTCCCTTCAACGTTCATCTTCATAACCACTCTTACTGCATTCGTTTCCTCTCGCCTCATCACATGCCCAAACCATCTCAGCCTATTTTCTCTCATCTTGTCCACAATTGGCGCTACACCAACACTACCTCTCACGTATTCATTCCTTATTCTATCTTCTCTTGTCACTCCACTCAACCATCTAAGCATTCTCATTTCCACGACACTCATACTTGTTTCTATTATCCTGTTAACCGCCCAACACTCTGAACCATACAGCATAATTGGTCTCACTACACTTTTATAAAATTTACCTTTCAGCCTAATTGGAATTCTCTTATCGCATAACACGCCCGATGCTTCTCATCCACCCGCACTTAATCCTATGTTTTACATCAATGTCAAAGCCCCCGTCCTTTTGAACAAAAGATCCTAAATATTTAAAGCTCTCAACTTCACCTATCACATCACCATCTATTGTCAGTTGTCTCCTCATTCCTTCAACTTCTTGGTCTCTTTGTCCAAAATCATACTCAATATACTCAGTTTTATTTCTACTAATTCTCAATCCCTTTTCTTCGAGGGCTAACCTCCACTCATTTAACCTATTATTGACAACTTCTAGGTTTTCTCCTATCAGAACTATATCATCCGCAAACATCATACACCATGGTATCTCACCCTTTATCTCCTTTGAAACCTCATCCATTACCACTGAGAACAGGTAGGGGCTTAGAGCTGACCCCTGGTGCACACCTACTCCTATACTGAAACCTTCTGATACTCCACACCGACTCTTGACACTAGTACTCGACCCTTCATACATATCCTGGATCAAATTAACATACATTTTTGGGACATTTTTTCTCATTAATGCCCACCTTAAAACTTCTCTTGGCACCCTGTCATACGCCTTTTCTAAATCTATAAACACCATGCTTAGTTTTTTATTCTTTTCTCTGTACTTCTCTACTAATTGCCTAACACAAAATAATGGCTCCATTGTCGATTTTCCTGGCATAAAACCAAACTGGTTGTCTGATATCCACGTCTCACTTCTTATCCTCTTCTCTATAATCTTTTCCCAGATCTTCATACTATGACTCATGAGCTTTATTCCTCTATAGTTCCCACATTCTTGTATGTCTCCTTTTTCTTTAAAAATTGGTACAATAAAACTCTTTCTCCAATCTTCTGGCATTTTTCCTTCTATCAGTACCTTATTAAAAAGATTTTTCAACCACCCAATGCTTACATCTCCTAACATTTTCCACACCTCTACAGGTACTCCATCTGGTCCTACCGCTTTTTTCTTATTCATCGCCTTCACCGCATCTCTCACTTCCTCCTCGACAACTAGACCAATCAATCCTTCATTCCATGACATACTCTCTAAAGCTTCTTTTGAATATTCCTCGTTCAGTAATTTCTCAAAATATTCTTTCCATCTTTTTTTCACATCCTCATCATTTGTTAAAACTCTCTTATCCTCATTTTTTATATACCAGACATCTTGGAAATCCTTGGATCGCTTTTCTCTCACCTTCGCCAGTCTATAAATTTCTTTTTCTCCTTCCTGTGTTCCTAGCCGCTCATATAACTCATCATACCTATTAAGCTTTGCTTTGCTTACCGCACTTTTCACTATTTTACATACATTTTTATACTCTATCCAATCTTCCCTCTTCCTACTTTTCTGCCATACCTTAAATTGCTTTTTCTTACTCGCAACTACTCTCTGAATCTCCTCATCCCACCACCACGTTTCCTTGTCTTCTGGTAAACTACTTTTAGTTTCACCAACAACCTCTTTTGCTATGTTCTTAACACAAGTGACCATCCTTCTCCAAACCTCACTTATATCTCCCTCAACATTCCACACAGCTTTTTCTTTTAATTTCTTTAAAAACTCCTTCTCTTTGTTTCCTATTAATTTCCACCACCTAATTCTGATCTCCTTCCCTGTATTCCTTCTTTTGTTCATCTTTTTTCCACTACACCATACTTCCATTATCATCAACCTATGTTGTGTTATTACACTCTCTCCAGGAATTACTTTACAATCCTTTACTCTTTTTATATTGTCTCTCCTCCACATAAAATAATCAATCTGCGACCTATTTCTTCCACTCTTGTATGTTATATAATGCTCTTCTCTTTTCCTAAAATATGTATTGATTACTGCAAGCTCATACGATTCTGCAAAATCCAAAACTTTTTCTCCAGCCTCATTCCTCTCGCCAAAACCATACCCTCCATGCACTCTTTCATACCCTACCCTCTCACTCCCTACGTGACCATTCATATCACCACCAATCACAGCATCCTCATTTCCTGGTATTCCTTGCATCACCTCATCCATCTCTCGCCAAAACTCTTCCTTTTCACTTTCTTCACATCCTACTTGCGGTGCATACGCACTTACTACGTTTAATACTTTCTCCTCGAATTCCAATTTTACCGTAATAATTCTATCACTTTTCCTTCCTACGTCGACTACCTTAATTTTCATCTCATCATCCAATATTACTCCAACGCCATTCCTAGTACTAGTCCTACCTGAATATATTACCTTATAGCCCTCTCCTATTTCTTTTGCTTTCTCTCCTTTCCATTTAGTTTCCTGTACACAACAAATATTAACTTTCCTTCTCTTCAATACTTCTGCTAATTCTCTACTTCTGCCTGTCAACGTTCCAACATTCCACGTGCCTATTCTCACTTTAAATCTATCCCTCATACCTAGACTCAGATTTAACCCGGGGCGCAATGGTGATGTCCCAACACCGTTGACATTACCCGTGTTGGGTAGACCTGCACACATAACTGGTGGAACAGCTACCACACTGGCTGTCCGGGTGGTATCACACACTTCAACATCCAGGTCTCCTCCTCCTCTAGATATAATATTTCCTCTCACTTGTTGTCCCCGCGCACATCCGAGATGGGACAAACCGCCTAAGTATCGATAAGGACTCCTCATTCTATTTGACATAATTTTACACCGGCTGTCGACCTGACGCAACCACATTAGTCGCCCCTTACGACTGGCTGTGGAAACCGTGGAAATATTCTGACACCCCTTTCCACAGGGGATTATAAAAATTTTTCGATAATAAATGAAAATCTGTTGTCTGTTAACAACGCGGATTAAAATCGTATTTGTTTATTTTTGGTCTTGGAAAAAAAAAAATTTTAGAAAATAATTATCACTTGTTGATTTCTGGTTGGCAACGTCGTAAAACACCGGAAATATTAAAATACAAACTTAGAAGAAAAAAAAAAAAAAAAAAAAAATCGAAAGTATCAAACTGCTAGTATCAACGCGGGTTGCTAACGAGTTTGTTGATTATCGTTTATAAATGGATTTTTTTGTTAAAAATTTTATTTTTTTGATGTTAAAACCGCCCCTGGGGGTGCGCGTTTAAGTCTAGAGAGTTGATTTCGGTATCAAAAGAAAGGGAGCAACCGTGGGTATGCTCCCTGTAAGTTTCGAGGGTATATGACCGTCCAGGTAAGATTGATAGCCCCACCATAGTGTGTTAATGATATATGTTTAGAAAACTATGGTGATGATTATGTTGGATATGATTTGCAAACTATAGCAGATAAACTTAATATCGATCAACAGACTACATTTCAACTGTATGCTACTATAGATGATAATGTTGTAGTTAGTGGACTGTGAACTAATAACGAAATCATGGGGGTATAAATATATCAAATTGTGATTCCAAAAATAATGAAATTATGAGACTCAAAGAATTTTAAATATGATTACGGCGAACCAAGTATGTGATCATTATAAAATATTAGAAATATTAAAAAAAAAAATTAAATATTAAAATATTAAATAATTTGTTAAATCTGTGGAAGGCGTGGATAATTCTATATACGAAGCCATAAGCAAATTAGAAGATATTGCCAATAAACAACCAAAAAACCAGAAATTATTTTTCTACTATGTATAATAATTAATACTTATGTACATACTTATAATTTATAACATTTATGTACACATATTTAACATTTTGTTTTTTATCGTAACATTTTATTTAGACGTTTTGATTTGATTTTGATAAATTTAAATTAGGTATCTTGAATAATAAATATTTCAAATTAAATTTTTATTTGCCTTCAACTTTGTCAGATCGTGACTCGACTGTACTTATTATAATATATATATTGTTTAAAACGATGAATATATTTTTAGTTTTTAATGTATATTTTATAAGGTATTATTTATTATTATTTAATAATATATAATATAATTCATTGATCGAAAATTATCTTTAACCGTAAACAAATTATACCATTTAGTTTCAATAGATAATACATTTATTAACGGATAATCAAGATAAAAAAAACATTACTAATTTTAAATTATATTACTTCAATAAAATTTAGTATTTATTATCTAATGTTAAATAATATTATAATAGTATTTTTTTTAAATCGATAAAGGTAATTGACATAGTAAGTGACATTTTAGTGTTAGTAATTTATAGGTTTAAAATTTACATAATTATTTGCAATTTGTACAAATAAAATATGAAAAATATTTACATAAGGAAAATCATTTACTTTAGGTGCGCTGAAAAATGTGAAAAAATAAATAACTGCGGGTTTAATATTTTAAGGTATAGAACATTCTAAATAAATAACACTTGAAATAATTTTTCATGTAGTGAAAATTTCAAATATTTCGGCCGAGCGTGGAAATTCGTATCAAAAGTTATTACAAATGGCTGTCAAAGACGCGTTCAATATTTAGAGCACGTGCAACTATGTATGACCATACGGTATCCAAAACGTGGTATGATTGAAGTAGATTTGATATCCCCAAAAAGTCAGTATATGCCGTTGTAAGTATCATAAAAATTATATTGTATTAAATATTTATCTTTAGACACAACGTGCATAATGATGGAACCACGGCCTTTGGATATGTCTGACGAAGGATTTGTAGAATGGAAAATTAAGTCTTTGCAATTTTGGGGTGAAGATCCTTTCGGAGAATGGACAGCGATTGTTAAGGATGAGGTACTATAAACAAGTTATGTATTTTAAGTATAGATTATAAATAACAAAACAAAAATGAAAAGTATTACTATGTACTATGTTTATTAAAAAATAAAAATAAATACAATCTATATAACTTATCAATAAATGCTCTAATTCTTAATAGTTAATAAGTAAAATAGTTTTATTATAAATTCTTAAATCATTATTTTTTTCAAAAAAACTTGAAATAAATAATAAGTTTGAAAATGATCAAACTCATTTTAAATGAAATTATATACTATTTTAAATTCTAAGAAATTTGCAAATATATTTTTTATGTTCGAAAATGTTATAGATATTTATATTTCAACGTTTCACATGGTTATTTATTTTTTCTTTAACGTAAGTTTTTTTTTGTTTGTAGTTTTTTTTTTTTTTTTTTTTTGAGGGAAAAACAATTACTTGGAAACTATATGTTAAGCCATTCTGTTAATTTATGTTATTGGTATATAAGTGATTATACAATTATTGAAGCAATAAATAAAAAAAAGAAAAAAATGTAATATAAATAAAAGCATTTAAAATGGAAACAGAGCTACA
The DNA here is from genome assembly GCA_034509805.1 of Sipha maydis. Lineage (NCBI taxonomy): Eukaryota > Metazoa > Arthropoda > Insecta > Hemiptera > Aphididae > Sipha > Sipha maydis. Next base: position 51,871 of record JASXSY010001535.1, read on the forward strand.
AAAATAAAATTAATTTTATAATTAATTAACAATCATTATGTCTGACATATAAAGAATAAGGTTAAGCGATGAGTATTATATTTAAAGAGCTCTATAATATTGTATAATTTATACTTGGATAATTAAAAATTTTTCAGACTTCTGATTTATACGGCGGTTTTACTGGATCAGTAGAAAAACTTAGATTAATAATGCATGGAACTGAAGACCAACCTTATTAAATTAGAGAAATAAAAATACCTATAAATACTTCTCACATACACAATATAAATGTTATTTTTTTTTTTATACAAACGAAAGTAAATAATTATATTAAATATTGTCTCAATGATTTTAGTGTATTAAATATTATTGTATGTGAAGTATTAAAAACTATTGACAAGTAAATCCTATAATAACTAATATATTAGTGTTGGAAGTAATATTGGTACTACATTAATCATTAATCACTTAAAAGATACTTCAGTAGTCGGTAATTTTTGGTACTTTATTTTTAATATATCTTTAAATCATATATTTTAGTTCGTCTACGGTTAAAATTTTTATTTCAATTATCAGAGTTACAATAATATCAAATAAACTAGAAAATAGATAGTTTTTAATAATAGAAATTATGATAAAAAAATATATTATTTGTAAAATATAATTCAGTAATTTATTTATTTTATGGTTAAAGGATTGTTATTAATTTAATTTAATAGTATTTGCTTAATTACAATAATTGTTTTTAAATTAATTATTTTTTTTTGGATGTTAATTATTTTTGAAAGTATATAATATTAAAAATGTTTTAAAAATTTATATTTAGACATTAAATCCGTATTAGCATAATGTAATGAAATAAATAAATTACTAATTAGTATATGTACCAAATTGTCAATACACCGTGTCAATAGCGCAACTAGGGAAGTTGTGGCCCCGTTTTTTTAAAAGATTTAGCTAACTTAACCTTAACTCATTCTTTTCACCAAACATCTTCCAAATTTAAATTTTTTTCAAAATAACACTTCCAAATAATAAATCCTCTTTGCGCCATTGCGCAATATACATATTATAGAAAATTTGATTTTAATTTTTATCAAGTTAAATTGTTAAAATATTGTATATTTTACTTATTGAAATGTTGTGTTCCCTTTAACCATTACCATAAATATACATTACGTTAATATGAAATTACGAAAAAACCATCGACTTAAACAGAAAATAATTTATACTCATTGATTTTTATCAAAAGGTACATATAATATAATAAATATTTTTAGTTTACGTACTATCACGGGAGTAAAATAAAAACATTGCTGTCACGAATAAGCTAATGACCATTGCATAGTTGTTTGTGAAATACGCGTGGTAGTATGAAGTATTTCTTTAAATTCGAATGTCCTTGGATTGGTACAAATACTTTGTGTACCGTCGGGAAATATACGTTTTATGATTGCCCTTTAGAATTTATAATTGAATACAACACAAATTGATTATATAGTCATTCAAAGTAAGATATATATATCTTATATACATTTAAGCTGGTTAATCAAATTATGGTTTCATTAAATAAAATTGAACTATTCTATTTACGAGATTGAAACGCAAATTTCTTTTAATAATATTGACATTTTATTTAAATCAGTAAATTTAATAAATTACTTTTCAGTGCAGTGCGACGGGTTTCCTATGGTTATCTATATTATGGCAGTATCAATTCCCTTAAAATATAACCGCTGGGAAGGAATAAAAGGCACGATGATAATTTTTCAAAAAATTGTATCTGAATTTCCTCGGAGTGCTTTTAAAAAAACTAAAATATAAATATATTTTAAGCCTAATTAAATAAATGTAATTAAAAAGCGTACCTATATTTCAAAATTGTATATATTTAGAACAATTAAATAATTTGTATTTATTACAATTCTGTTGATTATTATAATATAAATTTATCATAATTATATTTCATATAGAAAAAAAAACAATATTTTAACATATAACATCTAACCTATATCATTAAAATGTTGTGAGTAGTTACATTAAGAACCCGATAAGACACAAATGAAAAACATTCCGTAAAACGTATAATACACTTATAAAGATAAGTATAAAATCTTGCTTGACGATATTAATCAATTTAATATGATTTCCAAATATTTTTGATTTTTCAATTTTTTTCAATAATTGTACAACAACATATATGATATTATACTTTTGATAGAGTTTTCTGAAATATTTTGAATGTAATAAAAAAAAAATATATATATCAATGCATAATGAGATTTTTCAATTCACTTAAAATATATAATGTTGTCTTCAATTTTATTATAAAACATGTCTAAATAATAGTGGGATAGAAAGTTCATTGCTAAATAAAGCTATAATAAACACATAATATAATTGTTTGTTATGATAAGTAATTGTTTTACTTTGGTTTTAAAATATAACTAGCATCTTACTCATTTTTTCGAACTGTTTTTTTTTTTTAATAAATGAAACAGAATAATGAAACAATTTTTTGATAAGCTTTAGAAATATAGAAAATGATTAAGATTATGTGGATTTAGATGAAACGTTTTAAAATATATAATCATAGTAAAATTTAATTGAAATATCAAACATTTTAATTACAAAATACAAAAGGATTAGATAACTAAAGTATAACTTAAAAGAGTATACAGAAAGTAAAATGAAAAATAAATAAATATTTAAATTAAACCTATATTTTCCTCGTTCATTTATAATTTAAGATATAATAAAAAAAAAATCTTAATTGTACGAATAAAATAGGTCAGAGAAAAAAAGGTATAATCGTTTTTATTTAATTTAAATTTTTAATACAAAATAATCTATTTGAAATTTCATATATTTTTAAATAAATTTTTTAATTTAAAATCTATTGTTATCCATACATTTAGCAGTATAAAATCATGTAGTTGATTCTACATCTAAAACAGTAGTAATTATTTTGATAAAATATAATAATTATTTTCATTATTATATATATAAACATGTTAGCTTAAATTTAAATTAGCATTTCAAATTATTAAATGTATACATTAGCTTAAAGTATATATAGTACTATTATATAAATTACAAAAAATATTTTGAAAGAAATTTTAAGTATATCCTAAAGACTTAACTACTATTGGATACCTTGTTTAGTGTTTTACAATAACTTATAATATCACATTCAAATTGAATTATTACAAACAACATTTTGTGAAATAATACTAGTATAATATAAAATATTAATGATATAAGGATTTTTTATAACTAAAAAGTTGTATTGTATAAACAATTGTATATTTAAAATATTTACTTTTGGTTTCTGACAAGTATTCTATACTTTTTACATTATTTTCATAAATAATTTAAGAATATTTCCAATTACGAATTTATACAATCTAAATGAATATATTGAGTTTTAATATTTTAATCTTAATGTTCACATGAATTATGCCTAGTATCAATTCTCCAAAACAATATTCATGGATTTAAACTCCTGCAATTTTATTAGCGAAATTATTATGTCTTGGAAACTGATAAAAACCTGCACGTCTATAAACTTTTTTTCTTATACAAGTATTTATTAAATACAGCAGTTAATCAATACATAAAATATATATAAAAAAAGTATTGAGCTTAACTTTTAATGAGGTAGTTGTATTACGTTTATTTAAAAAAAAAATGTATATATTAATACAACTCAACAATCTGTTAATTATTTTCACATTTTAAATAATAAAACACAATCATTTTAAGCACCTATAACTTTATACGATACCCGGTACTTAGAAATCAATAATAGTAATTCATTTGTTGATGATTCATAATACCTATATAATAGATATATATAATGACATAATACATTATACAAAGAATTTCTAAAGTATTTAATTCATATATTTAATTTAAAAGTTTTACATATGTTTCGTAAAATAATGTCTGTATATAAATTATGTTATTATCTTTAATATTTTTGTATTCCATAATTTGTATTAATGTCTAACATATTTTGAAAACATACATAATATACTCGTACAAATCATACCAAATAATAAAGGCTATAACTGATTTTAATTTTAATTGGCATGCTTTCAAATGAATAATTTATGGATTTAATTCAACAATTATATATTCAATTGCTCATTTAAATTATGATACAATACATGGTGATTTAGTTAAAACAAATATGTTTTAGTCAGCTCTAATATCTCACTCATAATAAATTAACGATTATTTTACGAGATACAGGAATTTCAGACTCACAAATATTCTATTACGCAAATATCATGTAAAAAATAATGTATTTTCGTTCGCAATAAAAGAATATTTACCATGCAAATACGGAGCTTGTTGTTAAGGATGGCGTTTTGGTAATTCTAGATTTACTGCAAATCATTTTGTTGAATATTAACAAAAATATAGAATCTATTTATATATAATAATGATACCAAAAATTTTTATTTATGTTTAATTATTGCTTTAAGTAATAACAAAATGAACATCAAACCATTTGTTTGATAGCAAAATGTACAAAATAAATTTTATAGTGACAAAATATAGTTAAATTATATAATATAAAGACTAAAACACTTTTAAAACAAATATTCAAATTCAGACTTCCACAAAAAAAAAAAAAAATTCTAATTTTTAAATCCATGATTAGACCAGTATATACGTATGGTATTTAAATTTGAGGTTGTGCTAAAACAACAAAAAAAAAAAAAACAAACTTTTCAATCAATCTGTCTTCACCTAATAACTTCCGCTCCTTGATATGTCAACAACTACTCTATTCATAAAGACCTATATATTGATAACCATTGATAATTTAATCATAGGACATTATAAGAAATTTCACTATGAAGTATCTTTTCATTCCAATCCACTTGTTTCAAACCAATATTAATAAAATAAAAGACGCTGGTGCCGTGATCTTCTGTCCTAGATATTCTATCTTATTCAAAAATAGGGTCTTATCATTGGATAGCTTCCCTTCTCGTTTATTCATGTTTATTGTTTATTTTATATCGTGTCCGCAAATTTGCTTATTGTAAAAAAATATGTACAGATTGTAAATGTTATTTTTAATAAAAAAAAATAATATAAATTTATAATTTAAACAATATACTTTTGATGTGATTGTCATTTGAAAATTATATGACATTTACAAATGTGTTTTTATTTAATACATTTTGTTAATTCATTTTAATTTATGATAGGCCATTAGGAGTTCATTTAGGAGACATTAGATGGCGTTTGTTTAAATTTCATTCATATTAACAATTAATGATTTATTTTATTATTAATTATATTATTTCAAATGTATGCAGGTTCACATTAAATATATTATAAGTAACACATAGACTAGAGTGATAGAGAAAAATAAGACAAGAAACAAAATAAGATTTAATCCATTTAAATTCACCTTGGTTCCCAAGGTAAATTTTGTTAATATAATATTATCAATGTTTTTTCTGTTTATACTTTTTTACTTTTATTAGTATTCGAATGTATTGACGAAGAAATGTTTTTAGACAATGTACTTTTTGGCAGGTACGGTAAGTGATTAAAGACATAAAGCTAAAGGATTTAGGTACTAAACTTATAGGATTACCGTCAAATTCCTCCGAGTACTTGTCTTCACAAACATTACTGACAGCGGTAGAACTGAATATTTAACAAAAGCCTATTATTCTCTCTAGTCCTCGCACAAACAACAGCTGCAATTTTGTGGTTTTCGGTCTTACATTATTTATTTACGGTTCACTTACAATTTGTGAAACTTTACTTATTCGAATTTTTTTAAATTATTTAAATATAATTTTATTTTTCATTAATATAAATTTAAACTACTTTAAAATTCATAACTTTCATCAAACCTCAGCAAGTTAATATTTTTGAATTCATTAAAATTTAGTTTATTTATATGTTAATTGTATAAATTTAGCTTATAATTTTAAAATTAAGATAGAAAATATCCTACATTTAACTTAAATTAAATTTATAAATTAAGTTTTTTAAAAAAAATATATATGATTTTCAATAACTGTCAAACAAATGATACATATTTACAATTAAAAAAAATAACTTAATAAAAATTAATAATTATGAAATTGTCTAACCTTATTTATGAATATTGTTTATATTTTAACCTTATATTACATAGCAGTGGACATTATTTAAAATTGTATCATCTAAAGGCTATAATACTATTATTACAATAAAAAAAAAAAAAAAAAAAAAAATGCTTATACTGTGATAATAACAGTTTACAGGTTTTCTGTTTTATATTCACATGTTTATCTTAATTTATATACGTGTTAAAATATGTGTTTATGGTTAACGGATAGTTTAATAGATTAAGTTAAATAGATAAGTAAAATCACAGAATATATATGAAATCAGAAAGGTACCTGATAAAATTATATACAGGTAACAAAGGAGAGTTCAAAAACCATTTAGCCATTAGTACCTACTAGAGAGCCTTGATATTAAATATCAAGGCTCTCTAGTACCTACTAAACATTGTATATTTTTCATATATTCTATGGTTTAACAAACTGTACAACATAGATAATAAATATATCTATTATATATGTAGTACACATAAAAACAATGAAGTATATTAAATGTTTTCATTACAATTTCCACAGAATAAATGTTATTATATTTTAATGTTTTATCTCAAAAGGAAAGAAAAATTTACAATAAACCGAATGTGAATTTGACACACACGAGACTCACACACGGATACCTGATGGCAAAGGAAGAAGACTCCTACATGTGAAATTTGTGGTGTTGAACTGACTATGAAACATATCATAACTGAATGCCGTAAATATGAACCCAAACGTCGAAACTTCAAAATAGATCCGATCCTGGACAATATATTGGGATCAGAAACCAAATATATCACTAAAACAATAGCTTTCTTAAAAACTACAAACTTATACAACATGTTTTAAAAAAAAAAATAAATATTTAATACTGTAACTAATGGCTTTAGATGCCGGGTTTTCATGAGATCAATAGAAAAAAAAAAAAAATAAAAAATGGTATTACTTTTAAATTTATAAGAAACAAGGACTTCATAAATATGACGATTGAATCTTGTTTACGTCTACAACAAATGACCATTTGGATTTAATATAGTCTGTGGTAAAACACAGTAAAATTTAATTTAATATTGGAATTTGAACTATAAAACTATAATAATAATAAAATATAAAAATTTCTACTGTAAAAAAATGTATTGTGCTCCACAATTGTTAAATTTTGATGTTTTTTGATATAGTAATTTTTTTAACAAAATTATCACCTTGACATAATTAAAATAAAACCCGTAAACGTTGTATTTTGTGGTTGTTCTGCTGGTTTTTTGGTAAATAAACACATTCATTGTTTTCTAAATGAACTGCATGTTGTTGTATTATATTATTATTGATTCTTCAATGTAAAATTACACTTAAAAATAAAAACATAAAGTCTAATATTATTTCCCAGTGATTGTAAAGTTAACGAATTTGAAATAAGATATATTCTACTTAATCATTAAACTTCTATTAAAATTAATTTGAGCTAAAAACATGTTTTCGATAAAAAAAAAAATTACGGTACACTAGTTTACTTACCCTTGAATTTAAATTATCTTATAGTTTTAAAAAATTGTTATTAAATTACATTCTTATATCACACATTTATTTATTAGAAGAAAACAATTGAAAACAATTTTATTTTTATAGTCTTCATAATTTATATTTTTTAAAGAACAGATTTTTGATAAACATAAATATTAAATTTACAACCGTGAAAAATAATCTTATACAATTTTGCACATGAGTATTTTCACTTTACATTTTCTACTTAAAAGTTATAAGATTTACGAGTAGTAACTTCAATTAGTATCGGAGGAATTTTTAACTGATAATTAATTAGATATACAACAATAAGAGATACTGTAATTAATATACTCCCCACTGCTTTATGCTATTTCAATTTTAAAAGTTTTAAATTTCGTTTTGATATGATGCTGCAAAGCAAAAGCAAAAAATTAATTTAAAATAATAGTTATATTTCGTAATATTTATTCATGTATAATAATTTGTTACGTGAACAGATTTTTTTTATATTATGATGGCTTCGATCAAATAATTTATTTAATTTCTACATAATTTATTTGTCAAACTGTGGATGTTATTAAATTTTAATGATATCTAGCTCAGATATAAGGAAAAATCGCAAAAACTTCAAGGAGAATTGTAAGACGTCGGAATTACGAGTAAATTTGACATCTAACGAAATATATGACATTTATTCAATATTCATATATTATTATTGATTTAGTAGATATTCAACTTCAGTTTATAACATCATTGTATGTCTAATTAAATGCCAAATACTCGTAATATATAGCAATACATAGTATATTAATTTACTATATACGTATATTTAATTTAAAAAAAAAATACCTTTTATTTATAAAGTCTAATACTAATTTTATTTCCTCAATATTTATGAACACATAATTCAAATTAAGCAATCCATAAAATCAAAGCTGGAGTACCCCAGGGGAGCGATTTATCACCTATACTTTATAATATTTATACATCAGATATCCCCAAAACAAAACATACAACTCTAGCGACATATGCAGACAATACCGCTATACTTGCATCAAACAAAGATCCAAAACAGCAAACCCACAATATACAATACCATTTAAATCTTATCTCCAATTGGACTCAACACACTCAACTCACACTCATCACCTGGACCCAACACACAAAACAGAAAATAAAATAGTCAAACACACGTCTACATCTCCTCCGTCCATTATTGTCTCCTTCAATGACTTTAAAAAACAAAATATTAATGTACAAGACGATTATAGCCCCCTCTAGTCATATGGTATTCAAATCTGGGGCCAAGCCAAACCATCCAATGTAAGACCCATACAAGCTTTCCAGTTTATCTGTCTTAGACAAATAACTGGAGCCCCATGGTATATGACCAACGACGCATTACATAAGGATCTACAAATCCCAACAGTCAACGAAATAGCAACTCGTCCTTACAAAAAGTTCCACTCCAAAATGCACTCAAATCAAAACCCTCTAATTTCCCGCATGTCCTCTATAACCATTCCTAACAACCCTCCGAAGAGGTTGAAAAGAAAATGGCATATTAAGGCTCTTGCCTAACAAAAAAAAAAAAAATAAAAAATTAGGCAAGAAGTTACAATATTATACTTCTTATCAAATATTCAAGTTTTCACCAAGTCGTTTACAATGAATTAAAATAATGTTTAGTGAATGAAATGTACTTAATTAACTTTTAATTATTTGATTAATCTGTATAACAGTAAATTAGAGTTGATAAATGATGTATGTTATTTAGAGAAATATATCGGATTGAATGAAAATGTACCGGTTGGGCAGTTAAAAAAAAAGCGATTTTAAAATAGTTAAAAATAACCAACAAAAATTGTTTTAATAAATGTATTCATACTATCGTAAAGTATATATATATATTTTGAATAGTTTATATTATATAGTTAATATAATATTTATAATATACTTAACGAATAATATTATTATTCGTTAAGTATATAAAAAAAAAAAATGTTTAAAAAGTGTTAGTTTTGTATTTAAATTGTATGAACAATTTCTAAAGATAGCGTCCATTTCAGAACAAGGATTCGTACAAAGTTTTTTTAAAATTGATCATGACATTTTTTCGAGAATAAACATGAGAAGGCGATCACTGTAAATTGAAAGAGACATTCATAAATATTATAAAAAATTGTTATACCATTACTTGTTTAATATGAAATAACTGAATTTTCCAACAAGAAGTTATGAGTTATACTACTAGAGAGAGCATGATTATTCTGAAAGATTTATTTCTAGATCATATAATTTTCAAAAGTGGGAATATTTCTAGACCAAGTAATTTGTCAGTCCATGATTATTTTTGGGAGGAGGGGATACATAGGAATAAAGTGTACTAAACAATACTGAGTATAATTGATGATCTCAAACAAAGAATACAAGAATACACAAATACCTTGAGAAATGTTATGAAATGTCATGTCCAGTTTAAGAAAGCGCATTGATGAATGCTTGCTCCAAAATGGACGCTATATTAAGAACGTCATTTATAAAAATTCAAATTCAAAATGAACGTTTTTAAATACTTTCTCATATACTTTAGTATGGTATTAATAAATATATTAATACAATTTTAAATAATTCTTTCTTAATTTATAGTTATTTTTAGTTATTTAAAAAACGCGGACCTAAGTGTGCGTTTAATGTTAATACCAATGATGTAGAAGGATATTGCATAAATTGTCACATAGTCGGATACTAGGCGATGCAACAAATCTCAATGGAACTAAAAATTGAATGAGATTTATATAGAAGAAGGTATGTCGAAAGTTTTATAAAAATAGACATATCTGGGAAAAGAAAAATGAGAGTGTCCAGGAAATGCATTCAACAAATCTATTGAATGATATGAAAAAAAAAAAATCTACAGGGATTTAAAAAGTCAACTAGAAAAATAATCTTTCCAATCATATTTTATAATAAAATTGTATTCATTTTTTAATGCTTTGATGTATTAGTTTGCAGTTGCCGGAATTGTTTTACTGTAGTAAAAAAATTCTGAACTTTATACGGACCATTAATAAGACAATTTATATTAACGTTTAGTGATTATTTTTATTTGTTCATTTTTTCAAAATTATAATGTATTCCGTGTACATTCACATCAATGATTTCAATATTTTCGAGAAATCGATCATTACAATTAAGTTATATTCATGGTAGTTATTTCTGGTATTCTATATTATTGTTAAAACTAATCAGCCGATCACTCTTGGACTGATAATCCGTGTAATATGATGAAATGGAAAATAAGATTTATGCTCATTGTAATTGCAATTCCAATTTTGAAAGTTTCAATATAAACCCAAATCTCCACAATATCTGGTTACTAAAGCCTTTTGGAAAAAAGTATTATGTAAGCCTATAGATTTGGATAAATAAAATATATAGTCTATGTAATATGAAAGTAAAATATTATTGGAGATAATATTATATTATATAATACCTATTCAAATGTAACATAAGTATATGTTTATTAGTTATTAGTAATATGATTGATTACAACAGGTTGACTTATGTAAAGTATCAAGAACATATAAGTAAAAGCGAAAAACAGTAAACGTGTTAAAAACATTCACCTATTCATGTGTCATTATCGGGCATAAGGGATAAAAGCAGTCTTTTTTTTAAACTTTCTAATACAATAAATGTAGTTATCATTATGAACACGAGTAAAAGTTAAATATTGGAAGAAATTAATTGTGTTCCTTTTATCATATTAATGATAAATCATACAGAAATGTAGTTTTGAATTTATATTTTTTATTCAATTTTAATACAGAAGTTATTATAGATACCAGTCCGAAATGTTTTATCAAATTATAATTTAAAATGATATTTTTTCATATTTAGTATTTAAATGTTATTAAATATATCAAGTAAAACCACGGAGAACCAAGAAGATATTGTACTAATTTTTTTTAATTTACAAAAGTATATAACTGTTTTTTTTTAATGTTTATATAATTAGTTTTTAAATATAAATATGAATATTTAAACTGTAGTGTTAATATAGTTGTAATATTTGACCGGTTTTTGAATCAAAAATTAAATACAAGGTTATATTAAGTCAATAAAATCGTGATTTTATTGAGTTTGTACATATATATGTTACTGCCAATGATGATAATTAGGTATTGTTAAAAATGACTAGTCTATGTTAACACTGACTGTTTTACATAGGCATTGATATTATTGGCTAGTCATTTTAGAGAATACCTAACTAAAATAAACAATAATAGAACAAATTTAATATTAATACATAAATTTTATGATTGACCAGTTATTGTCATTATTGACTAAAACTATGTAGCCATTGATAATTTTAGACAATGAAAAACTAACAACCAACCTAGTCGTTCTTGCCCATTGAGTGATATTATATCATATTTACGAATGTATCTGTAATCCTTAGCACTTTTCTTCCCAATTTTTTTCTTAGCTAATTTAACTTCTTGCAATCTTAACATATATTTATCTTTGATTAAAAATGATTTATTATCTTCACGTTTATTTTTCAATAAATCAGATTATGCGTTGTAAAATCATTTGAATTCATTTTTTTTAATAAAACAATTCAATACTTTTCGAAACGAAACTATAAACTATATTACCTATACGAAAGTACAACGTAGACTGTGACAATACTTATGTTAGGTTAGTTGCCGTGAGTATTAAAACTATAAAATATACCTATTATTATTCGTTATAAAATAGATACCTAATCTTAAAGTGGGTTTTTAAAGTTAAAATGATAAAAAATAACATTGACTACACGTCGATAGGATGTTATAATAACTAGTCAATCTATCAAATTATAACATCGTCTGATTTATCAAGTCAATGTTACAAATATTATGTTGATTATAGATAATGACCAAGTTACCCAGGCATTATATTAATTGAGTAGTCAATATCATCATTACCTGAATTTACGACACTGACGGTAACATATATATATATATTTATTTACGAATATTAACCATATACTAATTTGTATTTTTTTTAAATATATTATAGAACATTATAATTTATGTTATATACCAAAAATTATTTTTTTTTTTTTTAAACAATCAATTGATATTATCAAGTTTATAATATGATTTAGTAGTTCCAACAGAATTCTACTATACTTATAGATATACTGAATAATTTTTATTATAAATATTTTATGAATTAATCATGTTGTTAAATTTTAATATTGAATATTTGACAACACCATTGGACAACGTGTTCATGTACTTTATTTAATATAAATTAATATATGTGTCTATATTATATACAAATAATTTAACTCAGATAATAACTTTTATTTTGAAGAGCTATAGTTGCAACGATTCCGTTTTTATTTATTATCATCAAATAATTTGTTTTTTGTGTTTTGTAACTATTATAATATATTTCTAAGTATATTTATGTAATTGTTATTCATATTTGAAGAAATAAAGTTTTACCATTAAAGAGTTAAATCGATTTAAAGATGTAAGTATATTAGACCCATGGTATCTATTTACATAATATTTTTTTATCTACCTAACGAAGGGTTAATTTAAGCATATAAATGTATGTTAAATTTTCTTTTTTGTCGCTAAATACCATACTTACCGGTGAACGATTTATTTTACATAAAATAAAAAGGTTTATCCATTATAAATAAACAATTTTAGAAATTAGTAATCCCCTAATATATTCGTAAATTATTAATTTTTATTGTTTTTAATTATTTAATTATATAGTAAATTATTTAGTTGAGCTATAAGCTTATTATACCATTGATTTTATTTTAATTTATAATAACTTCTCATTTTAGATTCTAAACCGAGTCATGGAATCTATGGTTTTACAATGATGTGTGTTTTTTTTTTTATTTTTTTTTTTTTGTGTCTGACGACACCTTTTTTGGCAGTAAAAATGCTTCAAAATTTTTTAAATGCGACGGGAAAAACACTAAAAAAATAAGGGAAAAACGGGAGTTTTTACGCAAAACCAGTTTTCGACAAAATCAAATATTTTATTTTGCTATAACTCAAAAACTAATCGATGTAAATACTTGAAATTTCACCAAATGTTAAGATTAGCGTTCTCTATACACCGTTTAATTTTCAAAGTATTTTGACTTTTATTGAGCTATTTATAGACAGTTGAAATTTTCAATTTTTTTAAGTATTTTTTTTTTTTAAAATAACGATAACATTTTTTTGGCCGGCCAGAAAAACTTGAAAATTTAATACAAGGTTTCTTATGAGTTGTTCCTTAACTGATAAAAAAAAAATCTAAAATCGTTAGTCACAATTTTTTTTTATAAGTGCTCAAAGTTCCAATTAGTATAAAATATGTAAAAATCACGATAATTTGCAAGTTATTTTGTAGATAAAAATTCATAAAATTTTTTTTGTTCATACTTAAGGTTCAAAATTTTAACACTAGGTTATCTATGAGCTACTTTTCAAAAATCTTTAAAAAAATTTCTACCGGACTAAGAGGAAAAAATTGTATGACTGTTTGAAATTTAAATATTTACGAAATTGCATAAAATAGCGATTTATTCTCAGCCGATTTTTAATATTTGTTATAATTCAAAAAGTATAAGTCACAGATTTTTTAAATTTCTACCAGCTGTCAAGATTGGTATTTCCTTTACGTCATATTTTTTTTCAAAATATAATATTGATTTTTAAGCCACTTATATGCATTTAAAATATTCGATTTTTTTACATTTTATTTTTATAATCGGTGATAAAAAAAATTTGGCTCCTACAAAATACTTGAAAATTTAATAGAAGATTCTACAGAAGTAGTTCTTAAAGTCATTCAAAAATTATTAAAATCCATAGGCACAATTTTTTTTTATACGCGTTTGAACAGCGAATATTGACATAAAATTGCATGTAAAACATCATATAATGTATAATATTCTAGACTGACAAATGATATTGGTTTTTTTAAAATGTTCTAACTCAAAAACGAAAAACCGCAACAACTTGAAATTTTCACCAAATCTTTATATTGACGTTCTCTATACATGGTTAAATTTTAAAGTATTTTGACATATTTTGACTTATTTATAGACAATTTAAATTTTCGGTTTTTCTAAATTTTTCGTTTCCAAATAAAATATATTTATTACAATATTTATAAATAACATTGTATTATATTCTAGTCAAACATATCATCTCCGTTCAGAATCGTTTTTCGTATACAATGATACCTATCATTGAATTCAAATTTAACAAATCCATTATAATGACCTATCCTATGAAGTCGCACTTCACCCCCAAGTGTACAGCAGAGCGAGGCCCAACCGGTTCTTTTTCTTTTTTTTTTTTATAGAATAAATAATAATACATTTAATCTTAATATGGAAATAAATATTTTATTTGTAGTAACGTGTTTTTTTATTATTTTATTTAATTTTAAATATAAAAGTTATTACAAAATTATTAAATTCATAAGCTAATAATAAGAAACAATGTGTATTAGTATTTTTTTTAGATATCACTCAACTGTAAATTTCATAAAATAACATTTACTTTAAGGTATACATTCAATTAGCTTTCTTCATTAAAATAATTTTCTTAATGAGAGTATCGCCTTTACTTTCAGACATAATAAAATAAATCACTCGGTGGATCAAGCAGAAATTCCCTGAACACTGATGATTTATCACAACACTCTGGTTAATCCGACAACAGATTTTGTATAGTAAGCAGCAGAAAACTATAGTATTATAAGACTTTGCTTACATAAAGATATCTGTCATGGATGTTTTGATAGTGACTATTTGTGCGATGTAAATAAAACGTCTGCGACGGAGGGAAAAATAATCTAGTGTTAATGAAAAACAATGATTATTATAATATGGTTTCGAATAAATGCTAAGTTAAACAACAATAGTGATCCATGAATAAAATAAAGATAAACAGCAGTTTCATTACATTTTTATATGTCCTCTTGTCGAAGATTAATAACTGTATGCTTTTGTATAAATGTATGAAATGTAAGATTATTATATGAATAATATTGATGTAAATGAAATGTACTAAATATAGCGGAGATATAATAATAAATACTATTGCTGTTTAATATAAATTTTTTTCTTTTAAAAGACACTCAATCATTTTGTGAATCACCAACTTATCAAATAATTACGATCATTTGAGATTTAATTAAAATGCACAACAACTTACCAAATCTGTAAATAATATGAAAAAAATGATGTTTTACAGAATAAAAAACATGACATTAAAATGAACCAAATGAGTTTAAAAATTGGATATTTATTTTGCATCCTATCAAATTTTAAGAGGGAAAAAAAAATTTTCGTCTAAAAATCGTCACACGAGCCATAAAAATAAAATAAAAATGAATATTATATTATATACGCGCTCCCTTGTAGTGGTGTTTCGAGAGTATTTTTACCAGAAGATCTCTAATTTATTAAACGGGCTTATGTAACAATTTCTTCGGATATTATCGACACGGCACGCTAGTAATAACACGAAGGTGGAAAAAGCAAGAAAGAAAAGAAACGCAATCGTAACAATATTAAAATACAACGCCTACAATACTTGGAGCCTATTCGGGTAATTTTCGAACGCTCTCGTCCGTAGAATATTATCGACTTGGAAATATTGCACTTGCTGCCATACTCTATGTCTCGCATCTCTCTCTCACCGTTTCTGTTGTATTAACGAATTCGATCAACTCAGTAGGGTAGTACTATCTACGACGCACGTCACACTGCGCTCGCCGGAAGATCGCATCCACGGTAAACACGAAACCATAGATTTATATAACTGTCTGACCGATCAAATTACATTTTGATTTCTATACCGCCCGCCCGTCGAATCAACTGTTCGTCGTGCCACCGTTACGTACGTTTAGAGTGGTGATGCGCTGCTGCGGTGCTATGCACGTCTACGGGTGCACGTGGTCCGAATTCGTACACGCGGTCACCCGGCACCGTGGCACAAGAAGATTGTTGTCGGCCGTTCCAGTTATCGTTGTCGCGTAGACCCGCGGAGTGATTGAGATTGCATGTGTTCCGTCTCGCGAATGTTTCGTCCGATAGCGATGCGGATTACACGCGCGGGCTGAACCGGACGTAGATGTGCCGTGAAAACGTCGTGCCTTATCCTTTTCCCGCCAACCGCCACCATCGCCGCTGCCGCCACCGTGTTTAACAGAGTTCGCTGATAGCGCACCAACCCTCTAGGGCACACACGCGAGTACAGCACCGTCGGCGAGTTCCCGTCACGAATATCCATCGCAGTCGTAGTCGTCAACCTCGCCGTCGTCGTCGTCGTCGGCGCCACTTCCGTTTCCGGTCACGTCTCGTGCGAGTGTCTGCAAAGCGCTGCGCGTACATCCCGACGACGTCTGTACGAACCGGAAGTGTTGTATACCGCAGCGGTTCAACAAGCTCATAGAATCGTCCAAGGTTTTTTTCGGTTGTAACAATAGAAAAATTTCAATAAAAAAAAAAATACAACGCTGTAAACACGTTTTACGTACAGAACAAAAAAAAAAAAAAAAAAACGTAAACTATATGCAAATCGTACCCACTGTATTTCTGTTGTGCCCGTACAGCACATACCTGCACGCGCCACTGTTTGCCCACTCGCGTCGTCACCGCCGTCACCGTTGACGACGGACCGTGATCACCAGCGCTGTCGCCGTACCAAAGTGAGTGTGATATATATACATACGTTTTGCTTTATTTATATTTGTCCTTGCTAAACATTGTTCACACGTGTATTGATGGAAATTTCCATTGAACGGACTTGTTGACTTAAGAAACCTTCCTGTCTTATTTGATTATATTACCGTATGATCATCGTAGTTATACATAATGCGAGCATTTTTTTTTTTTTTTATCAAAGTTTCAAACTTGTTGCCCAGCTCATTTTTTAATTGTTAAATGGTTTTTCGAAAGGAATGGATGGCGGGAATCAATTGACTTCATACGCACGCAACAATTACTCCGATCGATTTTTTCTCAATTTCGCTAAAACTAAATGTCTATGTCGCTAATACTCATTATTTTTTATTACGAGAAATTGATAAGCCAACCCTAGAATTTCCGAATGAAGATGATCGCCTCGAGTAACGACTCATTAAAAATAATTGGTGGGATTTATTAAATAACTATGTTCTTGAACGTAGTTAAATTTTGAAACAATCACTCCGTATAGATGTCTGTCCAACAAACAAAAACTTTAATTACTGTGATGAGTATTATATTTTATTTTCAAATTTATAATTTTGCTCATAAAGTGTTGAACACAAAGGTTATACGTAAATTATAGTAATTCGCCAATAAAATAACAACCTGAAGTCAATGACAACCTAAAGAGTAATATTACTCGAGTAAAAACAAGTTAAGGAGGAAAAGCAGGTCAAACTCTTATAAATTTAATACATTTTGAACATACATTAAAAAGCTATAATGAACAAACTAAA